>APFE031403640.1:174583-228892 GCA_000404065.3 Pinus taeda
ATCTCAAAGAATCTTGTCATGCATTCAAAAACCAAGCACATACCAATCAAGTATCATTTTCTCCGGGAACAAGTTCTTGAACAGAAAGTCAAGTTGGAGTATGTTCCTTCCAAGGAACAAGTTGCTGATATTCTCACCAAACCATTGCCTAGGGAAGCTTTCGAATACCTCAAGAAAAAGCTTGGGGTGGTGGATGCGTCATCTTATTATTGAAACTCCTCTGATTGTTGATTGTACGCATGGTTCTTCTGGGGTATATGCGTACATGTGGTGGTGGCGGCACAGGTTCAGGGGGAGTATATGATGCATTGTTGGCATTATGGAGGATGTACAAAAGGAGATCATGGAAGTTGGTCAGAATATAGCTGCAATATGTCTCTATGGGGTCTGGTGGATTATGGTTTTTCTTTACAGATCTGGTTCATTTTCAGGGGGAGCATGTTCTTAGGGGGAGCATAACCCTTTGCCCTTGATGTCAAAGGGGGAGAATGTCGCTGAAGTTTTGAGGTTTCCATCAAGTCCAAAGGGGGAGATTGTTGGCATTATGTTTCTGGTATGGTTATATGTTACAGATGTTGTACTTCATGGCAACACCCATGGCAAGGCTCTCAATATGATGAAAATTAAGGAGTACGCAGGAGAACAGTTCAGAAGGTGCGTACCCGCAGGTACGCCGTGCAGGGACCGCGTCCAGACACGCAGGTTACCCATTCCTGAGGTGCGTACCCCTGTGCACACACTTCAAAGCAGTAAAAAGCGCACACGTGGGTTCCTTGTGTTTAACCCTTGGTATTTAGTCGACGGTATTGTGTTATCATGGTTCTGGCCCGTGGTATTGTTTTTATTGAGCCCCATGATCCTTGATTTGAGGAAGAGCTTGCCTATATAAAGCAAAGGATATCATTTGGCTTAGTATGCTTTTGGGTTGAATATCTTAAGATCTGAAATATTTGGGTTATTGTTTCAAAAAGCTTGATCTATATGAAAGTGAAGTGGAAGGCGAATTTGTAAAGGGTGATCTCCCGAGCGCTTGATCAGATCTGGGCATCTGTCTAACCGTAGCACACTGGTGATCTGTAAATTCAGCCCTAATCTGATGTACACAGGTGTTTAACGGTGCTGCTGCGTAGGTACACAGAGCAGAAGAAGGATAAGTGCATGGGTACGCAGGGGCGACAAAGGCGCAGTGCGTGGGTACGCAGAGGCGACGAAGGAGAAGTGCGTGGGTACGCAGAGCGACGGTGGTTCAGGTGCGTACACACAGAAACAGTACGCGGCGCGATATTGTCTTTGGGTGCGTGCTTTCAGTGAAGTACGCGGCGCGATAGTATATTTGGGTGTGTACTGTACGCAGTGCGACAGAAGAAGCAGTGCGTGGGCATGCTGTGCAGCAGAAGGAGATCTGCGAGTGTACGCAGAGAAGCAGAGGGTGAAGTGCGTACCAACGCAGGCCAAAGAAAGGAAAGTTGCGTATCTGTTTCAGGACTATCTGTTGACTAAATTTTTCTGTTGATAAGGTGTTCTAGGTTCAGTTCTATTATTTTGATCTGGTTACTGCAGCTGACTGTAATTTATATGTACTTGATGATCATTTGATGTATATTGGATCCAGTTTGAAAATTTATGAAAAGTGGTCCTTGTAAAGAAAAGAAGTAGGGGGTTGTAGCTCCCTTCCAGGAGAGACTGGAAAAACGAGAGAGAGGTGTAGCTCTCTGCAGGTTGCAGCCTGCGTACTGGTAAAGGACTGCACTAGTACAAGACCATTGTAAAAGAAGTTTCTAATTTGGAAGAAGATAGAGACATATTGCAGCAGGTGGTTTTCACCCACATTGGGTTTCCACCTTTTATCTGGTTTTCTTTGATGTGACTGTCTGTTTTTCTTGTTCATGCTCATTATTTTATGGTACTGATATGCAAAAATAATTCAAAGTATAAATAAAGGAGATTTGGTAAAAGGAATAGATAATACTGATTCACCCCCCCTCTCAGTATTATTTTCAACAGAAGCATGGTGAGTGAAGAGGAACTTGATTCGTATGGAAGCTTGTGCATTCATTATCACCCAGGGAGATTTTTGGTGTGATGAGCAGACATATTTGCAGTACAAAATTCGATAAGTAGGATTGCAGGCAAAGATAGTCCTTGAGATGATCAACTTCACAATTCCATGATTTCGTGAGAGACGAACATTCCCAACCCGAGTTTGATGTGAGAGGTGTGCATGAAGATGGATGCTTTGTAACAGATTTGTGAATTTGGTCATAAGTGAAATTTTAAAAATTTGATAGATCACACTTGGAATACCAAACATTTTTTACACGGGAACTCATATTGAGTGCAGCCATGCAAATAGATGGATTGTGTGAGAGAAACCATGTCTGATTTAGTTTGGGGGGCTTACTAGAGTCATGAGATCCTGACATAACCATCAACAGACATTGAAGTGCCTCGACTCCCTGGTAGGTCCCAGAACTTTCCAGAATTTTAGAATCGCATTTTGAAGCTTGAACCATATCATGCATGGGTTGAGGGTGGTTGTTGTTGCTAATTTTAAAACTTCTCTCCGGATGGCAGCCATCTCTATCACAGATTTCACCAAATTTTTCATCTTCAACAAAAATTAGATTACTCAATTGAAGAGGCTCTTTTGAAGGTATGTCCAAAGATAAATGAATCGGTGAGCTCGCATGAGCAAGCTGATTTGACAAGCTATCTTCATGCAAAATAAGGGATGACGGGGAATAGGAAGGACATTCTATGATAAAACTATTTTCAATTTTATCATGGACGACCTCACCACCTTATGTCAATCGATGATATAGCTCATCGAATGAAGAAGCAATAGAACATGGAGTATCTCTGTTGCATGTAGATGCGTTGCCAATGGTAGGAGGCAAGGGAAAGTGAGGTGAAGAGGATCGATATGGATGTCTTATTTGACCAAAGCACATTCTAGATCTTAATTAGAATATTCATGAGAAACAGGAAGATCAGATGATGTGCTTAGGAGTTCGTCATGACATACAGACATGGAGTTATCATCATTTTGATGACTATCGCCCAAGGCTGGCGATTGATTAAAAGAATTTATTTACAGGATTTTCCATCGAGATTAGCAAATTGAGAATTGTTCAAGAGTGGAAGCTAGTTTTTTTGATGCGGACAATCTTGAAACAAAGAGGGAATATTGATAATGTCCTCACCTTTCTGCTCCTTTGCCTGCGTAATGTGACTTCCTTGCACTTGATCGCAATTTAAGCCAACAACTTGAGAATCAAGAGAATGCGAACAATTGGTTGGTGAAGCAGATTGATCAAGTGAGTCGTGGTACAAGGAGTCATGCCTTGTAGATGATAGAGGATGGAAGAGATGCAGATCAGATTCAAGACTTGAGTTATGAACGGTGACGTCCTCTTGCAGAATGGAGGATTGAGTCTTCGTTGTAGGCTTCCTGAGCCATTCTGGAATTTCCTCCATTAAGGAGGGAGATGGATGACAACATGGGTTGGGGACTTGATGGGCAGATTTCTCCGCTTCATGATCACCAAAAGGGGGCACCCACATCAGGATCAGAAAAGGAGGAGGACAAGGAACAAATGGGGTAGTGGGCTCCTCCCCTGCAATCTGAGGTGCCTCATGATCCGCAAGAGTTGGGGAAGAAGGGAAATCACGAGGTTCACCATATTGGGAGACATGAACCAAGTGTCTAAACTCTTGTCTCAAGAAATATGTGTTCAAAAGTTTGTCAGGATTTCCGCAACAAAGGTGAAGGAACCGATCAACTAAGTCCTCAACTGATTCGTCAGGCTCCATTCTTAAACAACATGTTTTTTCATAGACGTCCTGGTGGCTATACTTATCAAAATATTTCATCATCATGTCAAAAAGCTGACCGAATGAACCAATAGAAGCAATGGGTAATGTACGACACCAACGATCAGCACGACCTTCGAATGTGAGGGTGAGTAATACAACCTAAACATCTTTGGACTTTATTTGGTGACAATGGCAAAGAGTCATATCTTGAAGAAGATGTACACGAAAAGATGGTTCACCCTCACCATTGAACTTCAACTTAGATAGGTCATGAAGAACTTCCGCAGGGATGGTACAACTAGGCTTTCTAGAAAAGCATCCCAAGATTATTATTTCAGGAAGACCCATTTTAAATAAGAGGTTCAAACTAGGCTCTACAGGCACAACCTATCGTCTAGCCCTCCTTCTAGTGCCATTTTGTTGACAGTGCTGGAAATCTGTCAACCAAGGGGATCACCCTGATATGAAGTCCCAACTAGACCTCACACTGTTTGGTGTAGGGAGTCCCATTTGGTATAAAGGCCCGATTGTGAAATACTCAAATATATTCCTTGGCTGCACATGAGAGTGTTATGCTGGTATCTTCGAACAACAAAGTAAATATGCTTGGTGAGTGCATAACTTAACTATGTCAAGGTTCTCTCACTGCAAAAGGGGGAGAAAAGTGAGCCTCTAATTGAGAGGTAATAGTACCATCCAAGAAGAGACACACGTGAACCAGGAATGGTCTATCCAACATCCAGTGGAATAGTCCACAGCAGACGCGACAGTCGTTAAAACCAAAGTACAAGCGAAGACCCGTCCACCATCCAGTGGAGTAGTCCACAATGGATGTCATGGTCATTATAACCAATAAGGGAGGATGGTCTATCTAATATCCTACGGAATAGTCCACAAGGATGAGACAACAATGATAACCAATACAACACATTCCCAACAAGGTAAGTACTAAAACAACCGAAATAGTTCAACTATCTTAGTACATGTGAAATAAAAATGAATTACAAATTCCGAAAGAGTAGTCTTACAAACATCCATAGTACATGCATGAAAATGTGTTGGCCTGAACAAGCTTCTATTTTAAGAAAAAGTTCCAAGACACATATGTACATCATATATCACTAGCCCCAATAGTGGGACATTGGAGCCACTCCTTTCTCCTCAAAGAACTGGCTGAAAACTCTTTATGCTTCATGGGAGGAGCCAAGGTAAAAAGTCCTTTCTCATACAATGGGAGGGGTATATATAGCGAAGGGTGATGCTTGGCCCTTGTGACTCTTGGACTGCCCTCATGACCGTTCAACTTCATATGAATTTTCAATTGACATGATTCTTCATATTCATTGTGTGTCTATTGGACTTTCACTTTACATTACATTCGGTTACAACAGATATGGCCCATAGTAGTGATGTGGCCTCGACAACTCATGACACAACTTGACATGACACTACTGACATGGACTGGTTGGCTCTGGTGGCAATGTCAAGTTGTTGTTGTTGTAGAGTCATGGATGTGTTCTTGGATGTGATTTCTCTTCTCCTCCACATGGATTTATGTTGCGGGGTCTTCAATGGTCTTGGTCTTGTAAGATGGTTACGTGCATGTGTTCCTTTCTCTTTATATTCTTTCATCCATCCAATTGCAAGTAAGTCTTCTAGCATGTTCACTCCTTCTTTATCCCATTTGTCATCTCGCCATGATTTATCAATGTACCTATTTTTGCAATTCACTCATGACAAGAAAACATTAAATCCAAAACCTCATAGTCTAAGATGATGCATTATTTTCCATGGACTGAGCCTGAGACAAATGACAGGATGGCAAGAGGGCCCAATAGTTACGCATTGTACAGTTCTAGGTGACAGGGAGGGAGACTGGTCACTCAGATTGCGTAGAGTGTAGCTCAGGCTTGGACGAGGAACTCTGGGTGATCAGGTGCTCAAAATTATGCTAAAAAATAAAAGTGTTATAATTTTGTTAAATTTGCATTCATATCAAATATCTCATTATTCGGAGTCCAACAGTGCGAATGACACTCAAATCCGAGCTCGTATGTAGAAGTTAGAGCAAGTCAAACTTCAAGTTTGACTTATCCACATGGCATAATTGGATGATGTGGCAAGGTCTTCAGCGAATGAGGAGGTGCCAAGTGGTAGGCCACATATCACAAATCACAATCCCAAGAATGGAGGTGATAGAGATGTGGCCCCGAGCAGAGAAGGGATGTGATGCGATAAATCACAATTGTAGATCAACGAGGGGAGGATAGTTACAATAATCGACCCCCGATGAGTTCAGGTTATGATGTGATATTGCAATCTCATATTGCAACAGGGAAAGACCTGCATATTGTTACTCGCCAATACCCTGCCTATTGTGAAACGCGATAGTTCTCGAATGTGATGCCACTATAGGGTCCAATTTATACTCTCGTCGGGGTCCATCGTATTGCAATCACAAATCGCCCATTTTTATTCATAAACCATAAGGCCGCAACACTTGCCAATTGCGATTTGTGATAAGACTCCACTGACAGGTTATGGCCCGCTGCGCGGCAAAATTCTCATTCGGTTAGCATATTTTAGACTGAAATTGTGGGTTTTGATCAAATTTGGAGAAATGTGTGGAACGAATAGTGGGAGAACTAGGAAGTCATAAATTCTTCAGTTTTTCACCAAATTGGATACAAAAAGAGGCTAGATAGCCATTTTTTAGTATTCTGGACTCATTGGAGCAAGTTTCAGAAGCATTTGAGCATTGTAAACACAAATTTTTACACTTTTGAGCATAATAGAGAGTCCCAAGCCATTAGAAGTTGGACCAAGGAGACGTAGCCCAGGAGGGGTGAACTCCTTTATCATGTGCTTGTTGTAATGTGGTTTTGATGATGTTTTGTATATGTTTATGCTTCTGTTTCTTTTTTGGTTTATGTTAAATTTCTCATAAAATTAACATAAAAACTCTTCATTTTATTTGAAAAAAATCGAGGAATCCTTCACCACAATGAAAGCATTTTGTTTATAATTTGAGGAAGATCTTAGCACTGCAAACTAATATTCTAAATCAGATCAATTTGGTATCAGAGCACTAGGTTTTGCTTTGTGAAAGAAGGATTTAATTGTTTGCAAGTTTATGTCATGCTTACAAGGTCAAAACTCAAAAAAGGTGAAGGAAAGCTGGTTGAAAGCCCTGTAGTTGGTTCAAGTGGAAGAAGAGAAAGGTTGCCAAAGTCTTCTACACCAGTACATCCTCAAGTTGTAGAAGTTGCAGTTGAGTCTTCAGAGACCATGTCTCATGAAGGAGAACCTACCATGACAGAAGATGAAAAGACCTTTAGAAAGGTTTCCTTTGATATGACAGAGATAGTGAAGGTCCTTTATGAAGAGAGGAATAACAGATTGCAAGGAGAAAGTCCCAAACCTCCCAAAGGAGAAGGCTCTTCGGGAGGAGATAATGGGAATGGAGACAAAACTCCACCCTCTCCACCATCTTCTTCATTTTCTTCGTCACAAGCATCTTCACACTCTTCCACTAATACAACCCTTACTCATGCTTATCATCATTCTTCAAAAGGAACTGGTAAATCACCTCTTCTAAAACTTGATGTTAAATTCGAGTTGCCCATGTATAATGGTGAAGTGAATGTAGAGAAGCTTGATAATTGGATTCGTTAGTTGGAGGTCTATTACAGGATTCAAAACCTTCAAGAGGATGACATAAAGATTCAGTTAGATTCCTTGAGAATGGAGGGTGCAACACTTGTATGGTGGGAATCAAAGACCCAAGAGGAGATTAAAAAACATGGTAAGATCTTTATTTCTTGGAATGATTTCATTGTTGCAATCAAAAGACAATTCTACCCTTTAACTTATATGCAAAAATCTATCATGAATTGGCAAAATTTTAGATAGTTAAAAGGTCAAAATGTGCAAGAGTATACTCAAGAGTTTAGGAGAAGAGCTCTTATGCTAGGAGTAGACTTGCAGTCACAAGATACTTTGTTGAAATACATAGGAGGTTTTCATAACTAACTTAGACACACCATTATTATGTTTAATCCCACAAATCTTGATGAGGTCTGTGTTCAAGCTACACACCTTGAAGCAAGAGGGAAAAATGTACAAGAAAAAGGAAAGAAATATAAAGGAAAGCAGAAGACAAATTCTTTTGTTAAGAAATAAGGGGAGAAAGTTGTGTGCAAGAATTGTTCCAAGGAGGGACATGATGAAGTGCATTTCTAGAAGCTTCATCCTGAATTAAGACTGAAGAAATTTAACAATAAAGGGAAATAGAAGACAAACATTGTTGTACAACAAGACTTGGGTTCTGACTCAAGTGATGAAATAAAGATTGTAGCCACAAGCACTAAAGGAAAAGTCATGGAAAAAACAAGCAAAGAGGAAGCTGTGGAAAGCACCAATGCAACAAATAAGTCCAACAACGCTTCAAATGAAGAAAAAAGAATTGAGTTGTTCCATATAAGAGTTATTTCCAAACAACAAGATTGATACGTTGTTTGACAGTGTATCACAAGCAAATTTAATTTCTATACACTTGGTCAAGAAGTTGAATCTGGAAAATGTGCCTCATCATAAACCGTATCCATTGGGTTGGATAACCAAGTATGCAAATCTTCAGGTCACAAAGAAATGTGTTTTCAGGTTTACTATTATTGCCAATTTTGTTGATGAAGTCGAATTAGATGTAGTGCCGCTGGATATTTGTGGAATTGTGTTGGGAAGCCTGTATCTGTATGACTGGAAAGCCGTTTTTCATAGATTTGATAACAAATATCATTTGTTCAAATATGGAGTGGAGTATCGTAGAAATCTTAATCTGTCTTTAGCAAGTGTAGGGAAAATGAAGCGACTGGCCAATTCTAGCAAGAATCTCATGCTCCTTATGATCAACGAAAAGAATGACATAGAGCGTGAATCCTTTACAGGCTATGACATGAAGCTAAAAGCTGAATTGTTTGATGTGGTCAATCAATATGGAGATATGTTTCAAGAACTAAAGGGATTTCCAACAAAAATGGGAATTCAACATGAAATTCAGCTATAACAAGACTGTCCACTCCCAAATATCGGTATGTATCGAATGTCAATTCTGGAAAGTTTAGAAATTAAGAAACAAGTCCAGGAATTGTTAGATAAAGTTGTAATTCGTCCCTCTACTTCGCCATGTGGTTCACCAATTGTTTTGGTACCCAAGAAATATGGAACCTGGGGCATGTGTGTAGATTATCGATCTTTGAATAAAATTTCCATAAATAATCGATACCTACTGCCCATAATAGATGAGTTGCTAGATCAGTTGAAGAATGCAAAATATTTCACTAAAGTAGACTTGAGAAGTGGGTATCATCAAGTTAGAATAGCTGAGGAGGATATTTGGAAGACTGCTTCTAAAACCAAACATGGATTGTTTGAGTGGCTCGTTATGCCTTTCGGTCTTTGCAACGCTCGAGCTACATTCATGAGAGTTATGAATGATGTTTTAAGATCCTTTATTGATGAGTTTGTAATTGCCTATTTAGATGATATTTTGATATTCAAAAAATCATGAGAAGAGCATGTCCAGCATGTGAGGAAAGTGTTGGATGTCTTGAAAAAAGAATAGTTACTTATGAAGATGTCTAAATGTGAATTCGAGAAAAATTCCGTAGTGTATTTGAACCACATAGTTGGAGGAGGTGAGCTCAAGATTGACCCCTCTAAAGTTTCAGTCATTGTGAATTGGCCAATAACCAAATCAATAAAAAAAGTAAGGATTTTTCTAGGAGCAGCACAGTACGAGAGGAAGTTCATTGCCAATTTATCTTCCATAGCAGCTCCACTACATGCTTTGACCAGCGTGAAAGTTGTCTTCCAGTGGGGAGGCAAACAACAAAAAGCATTCGATGCTTTAAAACAAAAGATCAGTTCAACCCCAGTTTTAGCATTTCTGGATTTGAAATAACCATTTGAAATACAAATAGATGCAAGTGACTACGCCATGGGTGCAGTTCTTTTACAACATGGTAAGCCCATTTCATTTCATTCTGAGATTTTTAATGGTGTTATTATTAACTATCCTACATATGATAAAGAGCTTTACGCATTGGTGCAAAGTGTGAAGAAATGGAAGCATTACTTAATGGGAAAAGAAACCATTATTCACACCGACCATCAACCTTTGCAATATCTGCAATCTCAAACAAAATTGCAACAATCAAGGCACTTTCGTTGGATGGGATGCTTACAACAATTCCACTTGGTAATTAGGTACAAGGAAGGTATTTATAACAGAGTTGCTGATATGCTTTCTAGACTGGTTGTTAATGTAGCCATTTTACTCAGGAATCATTAAGTTTTGCCTGAAATTTATGTTGAACAATACACACATGATGCTGAGTTTCAAGAGGTATATTCAAAATTGAGTCAAGGCCACCAAGTTGAGGAATTAGACTACCATGTACATGATAATTTGTCGTATCATTTGGGAAAACTTTATGTTCCACAGGGAGAGAGAGTAAATGTCACAAGGGAAGCGCACACTTCTCTTATTGCTGGACATTTCGGTGTAAGTAAAACAATGGAAAATCTTTAGAGGTATTTTTACTGTCCTCGTATGCTTGAAAGTGTGTCACGTTTTATCAAAGGTTATTCATTGTGTGCAGTTAGTAAGCCTAGTAATAGGAAACTAGGATTGTACAGACCACTTCCAGTGCCTTCACGTCCATGGGAGAGTGTTTCTATGGATTTTTTAGGAGGTCTTCCTTTATCAAGAAAAGGTCATGATTATTTGTATGTAGTTGTGGATAGGTTCAGCAAGACTGCATATTAATGCATTGTAAAAAACAAATAACAGCTGAACAAACAACTCAACTTTTCTTTCAAAATGTATGGGTTCATTTTGGATTACCTACTTCTATTATAAGTGATCGTGATTCCTGATTTCTTGGGAATTTTTGGTCAAATTTATGGAACTTGATGGAAACCAAGTTGAAGAAAAGTACAACCTTCCATCCGCAAACAAATGGTCAAACTTAAGTGGTTAACAAGACAATTATTCATTTTCTAAGAGGATATTGTAGTAAACATCCTAAGTTTTGGGATGAACAGTTGCATTATATTCAACATGCTTACAATCAAGAAAAACACTCTTCTACTCTAACTTCGCCTTTTGAGGCATGTCTTGGTTATTTACCTAAATCGCCTTTGGATTTCATCTTTGAGAAAGATATAGCTGTAGATGGACATAGAGACATAGACAGAGCAAAGAAATTCATTGAGAAAATTCAATTGATTCACCAAACAGTTCAAGAACAACTAGAAAAGAGTCAAGGCAAGTATAAGGCAAGGCATGATAAGCATCGTGTGGACCATCAGTTTCAAGTAGGTGATGAAGTTTGGCTTTACATCAACAAGGAAAGGCTTCAAGGTGAAGGTAAACAACTAAAACCAATCTGTTATGGTCCATTTAAAATTCTGGAAAAGATTGGTAATAATGCTTTTAAGCTTGATTTGCCTTCATATATGCAAATTGATTCCATTGTTAATGTTGAGAATTTAAGGTTGTATGAGCCTCCTTTGATTGAAGATCAATGAGAGAATATGAAAAATCCCTCTATTGAAGATTTTTATCCAAAATTCCTTGATGAGCTTCAGCAAGACACTATACTTGATAGAAGAACAAGGACAACAAAAAGGGGAAGTATTTATTATCTTCGAGTGGGGCTCAAGGGTACAAATCCCTCAAAATCCAAATGGATGGAGGTTGGAAAGGTGGGGGAACTGTACCCTCACCTGCTGGTCAATTGAAAGTGAACTTTTGAGGTCCAAAAGACTTCCAGTGGGGAAGAGTGATCAAGTGATAAAAAATGAAAGTGTTATATTTTTTTTAAACTTAGCTTCATATCAAAGAGCTCGTCATTCTAAATCCAACGGTGTGAACGCCACTCAAATTCGAGCTCGTATGCAGAAATTAGAGCAAGTCAAACTTCAAGTTTGAATTGTGCACATGGCAGAATTGGATGATGTGGCAAGGTCTTTAGAGAATGAGGAGGTTCCAAGTGGCAGGCCATCATTGGCCCCCACATATTACAAATCGTAATCGTAGGCAGGGAGGTGATACAAAATCGGCCCCTAGAAGAGAAGGGATGTGATGCGATAAATCACAACCGCAGAGCGATGAGGGGAGGACAGTTACAGTAATCAGTCCTCAGCGAGTTCAAGTTGTGATCACATATCACAATAGGGAAATACCCACATAATTTTACTTACCGGTACCCTGCCGATTGCAAAATGTGATAGTTATCGGATGTGATGCCACTATAGGTTCCAATTTATACTCCCGTCGAGTCCGTCGTATCGCAATTGAAAATCGCCCGTTTTTATTCACAGACCATAAGCTCACAACACTTGCCGATTGTGATTTGCGATAAGACTCGGGTGATAGGTTATGACCTACCGTGTGGAAAAATTCACACTCGGTTAGTGGATTTTGGAGCGAAATGTGGGTTTTTGTCAGATTTGGAGCAATTTTGTGGATCGAATAGTGGGAGAACTAGGAAGTCATAACTTCTTCAATTTTTCACCAAATTGGATGAAAAAAGAGGCTAGATAACCATTTTTGAGTATTATGGACTCATTGGAGTAGGCTTCAGAAGCATTTGAACATTGTAAATACATATTTTTACACTTTTGAGCATACAATAGAGAGGTCCAAGCCATTGGAAGCTGGACCAATGAGACATAGGCCAAGAGGGTTGAACTCCTTTATCATGTGCTTCTTGTAATGTGTTTTTGATGATGTCTTGTATATGTTTATGTTGTTGTTCAGTTTCTAGTTTATGTTAAATTTCTCATAAAATTAACATAAAAAAATATTCATTTTACTTGCAAAAATTGATGAATCCTTAAGCACAATGAAAGAATTCTGTTTATAATCCGAGGAAAATCTTAGCACTGCAAACTAATATTCTAAATCAGATCACCGGGGCACAATATTCATTGTTGGCGAAAAATACGCAGTGGCCACTAGGATGCAGGATTGCACAATTGAGCTCACCAGTGGCAGCTGCAAGGTGGGACCCTGGGAGGCACCTTTGCATAGTTTTCTGAGGGAAGACAAGACAGGGTAGTAGAGGGACCAGAGAGGACAGTTCTGCGTAGTTTCTGGAAGTAGTGAATCCCGACTGGGGGAGGTCAATGGAAGGACATTTATGCACAGTTCCAGGAGGAGAATTAGGTTAAGGTCTTTGTGCATTGTGGGGTTCCAGCAAGTAGGGAGGAGGCTTGATGACTAATCTTGTGAAGTGCATAGTTTAGGTTAGGCTTTGAGGTAGTTTCTGCACAATTTTGGGAAGGAAGGCAGACTACTCACCTCTGAGATTGCATAGTGAAATTATCCTGGGGGACAACCTCAAGCACTATGTAGTTCCAGGAAGCAAAGCAACACCAATGAGGTTTGAGATTGTGTGGTGCAGCTCAGTTGAGGTCCAATGAGAGGGGGTTGTCCCGTAGGAAGGATTTTTAGAAAAATGGCTAAGTGTGGGAGATAAGTGAACTTGTGAGGATCCAAAATTATGATCACACACTTAGTATACTTTGAAAACATGAAAATATAGACCACCTGGGAAATAGGACAAACCATTTCCCTTTGTGAGACTCTCTAGAGTTAAAAGCGACACTTGGGATAGACCTTTGGATGACCATGACGACACTTGTTAGACAATGCTTAAAACATTGTGTATGAGTGCGATAGTTGTTCACATGACTAGGACGACTTGTATACACAAAGACAAACCTTCATGGTCACCGGAACGGTTCACAAACATGACATAACAACCAAACATGTCAAAAGTCGACAATTGATCCAACAAGCGAAAGGAAGCAAGCCATGCAGAGGAAACACATGGATCTCAGTGCTTGCAACCATGCATTTCATTGAAGACGGAATGATATGACAATGATAAGAAGTCCTTCAAGCTACACTAAGAGGTGTATTTCAAAAGATGTGCTTTGTTTTCCATACCTACCCTCCAAAGGTTTATGCAACAGATGGAGTCTTCATGTGGTCCCAATATTCTATCATACTTCCTTGGTTTTCTTATCTTTCTCATCAACTCCTTGAGAGTCATGTAGCATGTCATGCTTCTTCATGGCCCCTGAGAGACATAATTGTGTATTTTCAACAAGCAGCCACTGCTACGGGATGAGGCCCTGGGAGGATACATCTATGTAGTTTCAGGATACAAGGTAGATTGGGAAGCTGAGGGTAAAAACTACGTAGTTTTTGGAGACAGTGGGTTTCGACTGAGAGAATGACACTGGAGGAAACCACTACGCAGCTTTGAATGCTAAAGGAGACTGGGCTTTCTGTACAGTTTCAGCAGGCAAGGGAAAATCTTGAGGGTTGTAGATGCGAAGTGCGCAGTTAAGAAAAGCTAGATGAGGTTAGGTTGCTAGGGAAACTTTGGAATTTGGCTAAGTGTGGGATTAGTGGAACTAATGTGAATAGTGATAGAACTTGACTATGATCACACACTTGAACACTTAATGATACAAAATAGACCATCCAAAACATATAACACATACTTCGCTTAATGCAACAACCTTTGTGGCAACTTACAACAAGTAAGGCTCCGATGATAGAGTTTGGGAGGATAAAGGTGACACTTGTGTAAGAGTGTGTGAAATGAGTGTGAAACATGTCTATGTGGCGAGGACAACCCATTCTTACAAATCTTTCCCCTTGAAGGAAAATAAACTTCCCTTTGCATGAAAAGCGATAATCCCATGCCCAAAGATGACACATACTATATAAAGATAAAAGTGTGAATGACTCTTAAGATTGAAGAGGGGAGCTTGAGATCATTAGATTAGAAATAAGTGACCGAGGAACGATCAATCATAAGATCCACAATAGGCTCCAAAATTTGAGTACAGGCCAAAATTGTGGAGGGTGTTGCAGCCACTACAGCAGGTATCTGGACCTGTTTTAACCAGTGGGAATCACCATCCTAAACAGATAAAGGCCTAATTTGGACCTTAAATGGGTGGTCTCTCCAATGTTGATTATGATCTTTTTTTTCCATCGACACATACTTATAGCCAATCTCAACCCCTAATCAATCATACTCTAAAATTTAATTCTTCAGGCCAAGAAATTCTAATTGGATATCAATGTCATTTCTCATTATATAGTTCAAAATATATGCACAAATATATTATTTGTATCTTTGCTCAAAGGAGGACCATAATCAAACTCACTCGAGCTTGGCCATTGTCGTAAGACATTCCAAATAAACCATACGCCCTGTTTTTCTCAGGTTGCTCGCATGGCATAAACCTAGATTATGATGAAAATATACGATATTTCCCACTCATTTTCAAACACACTGTGGAACTAGGCTTCTCAGATTAGAGAAAAATAAATCCATGTGTACATATTCTATTAACATATATTAATCCATTAAAAGCACGTTGAGTGTTAAAGACTTAGTGGTTCGATTATTTTAAATTTTAAATAATAATAATATATTAACTATTTAAGGCCAATGCATATCTACCAAAGCAGTGGTCCTTAAGTTTTCACCAAGCTTAAATGGAGTTGGGATTTACTTAATGTTACAAATCAACTATTGCCAACTCTCATGCTTGAAAATATGTTGGGATTACCTATAGAATAGTCAATGTATTTGATAAGCCCCAATATTGCAACAAGAATGTTGCAACTCCCAAGGCGATCAACTTCAATTATCAATCCAAAGTTTGTACAAACTTAAGAGGTATTGGTATTATATGTACAATAGGAAATGTTCTACTTAGGTTGATATGATGTGGTGAAGTGAATTAAGATGCACACGGACCACTATGCTATAGGAAATACATGAACACTTACATAAATGGAAAACATGTCTATCTTAACTTTACAGGAAAATAATCAATTGAAATGTAACCTATTCTATTGCAAAAAACTAAATGACATAAATGAAACCCTAATATGATTGCAAAAGTAAATGGCAAGAATAAACCCTAAGCTATTTTGCTGAAAGTAAATGACATAATGAAACCCTAATTTATTTGTAGAAAATAAATGACAAAATGGAATCATAATCTAATTTGTAGGAAATAAACCTATCTTATTGCAGGAAAGGAAATGACTAAAGTAAAATATGTTCTACAAAGAAAATACTCAAGGATGTTGAAGGTGAATCAATCTCATTCTATTTAACAAATAGCAAAAGCAATTTAACCTGATTGCAGGAATGAAACTACAACTATGAAATCAAAGTGCCTTGGGGGTGTTTGGTCATATTCAAGGCTTAAATGATGTTTTGGAATGACAATAAATGAAGGATAAACTTGTGGATGCAATTGTAGAAGTAATTTGAAGCAATCTGTGTTTTGCTACAGGATACCTTATTTTGCTACAGGAAGCATCTGAGAGCACTTTTATGGGGTTGAAAAGGAGATTGAAGGTTGTGGAAGGGTTTGAGGGACCTTACCAAGCTCAGACACACTTAAGGATTTGACTTGTTCAACGAGGAACAAGGCTGGAATTTTCTTGTAGCTCGATTAGGTAGTTTTCAACATATGGACAATTTGCAGAAATGAAGGGTAGTGAAGGAAAAGTTGATGAAGTAGGTGATTCTAATGCGTGAAAATTGATGCTAATATAATCCTTGAAACAATTCATTCCATCTGGAGGAAAATGAAATGTTCAATTAATAAAAAAAATATGATTATGCAACTATCAAACTACTAATTGCATAAAACAAAATGATAATGGAAAGGATGAGTTGAATTTATAGTTAAACTACTTATTACATAAAGGGAACTATTTTTTGGTGCTTATCATCACAATCCAAACTTCAATAAGGATCTCACTTATAAAATAGCAAGGACAATGTTTTTTTCATAAACAAGATTTGCATAAAATCACAACTAGACTAAATGCATGCAAAATAAATGTACAAAGGAAGGGTATTGAGCACCTAGGTTGGGCCCTAACCCAAGTGTTGATGGCGTTGGATATTACCAACATACAGGGGGTCTCCTTGATGTGAAGTACCAATTAGACCTCACACTATTTGGAGTAGGAGCCCCATTCGGAGTATCGGACCGACCACCACAACACAAAGGTTCGCCTGGGTTTCAACGGATCCCTTGAATAAGAAAGTTGAAATTGTGAAATGACGATTGCAATGTGTGAAAGGAGATCTTCATGAGTGAGAGATGAGAGTGAGTCTCTAGAAGGAAGTAATAGTACTAACCTAAGAGAGGCACACGTGTAGAAATTCTCACTGTAGATTAATCTCATTATGCAATGTACTAAAGAAAAATACTTAATCTACTTCTACAATCAAACTTGCGGAAGCTTAATCGATTTGAGCAAGATCAAACAAAACACATATAATAGAGAAGAAGAATCAATACACATGAAACACAAAAGAATACTCTAGGGAAAGCCTCGGCTAAAAAACCTGCTATCTGTATTATCATACAAGTGGAAATATCTTAGGATTACATAAAGCTTTAGCTCTCATAGCTATCTAGCTCTCAGTACAATCCCTCACACTGCTCATAGATATACTAGAAAACTCATATGCCTTTCCCTCTATCCTCCAAGCCTCCTATTTCCTTGCGCTATTTTCCCTGGGTGTTCCTGCTGTAACCTTGTGTGACACTGATCTCACACACTGCTCCAACACACTTTAAAACTGCTCAAATCTCAAGGAATGAATTCCTTTTACATGCAAGAGATTTTCTTATAGGAAAATTCTAGCAACTGATAGTAGACTGTCCCTCCCTTTAATCTCAACTAGGTCTTTGTCTGAACTGACATGCATGAGTTATTTATGAGAGAATATTTAGTTATCTAGAGTACACTAGTTTCATGCATGCATGCATTAACTGACTGAACTCACAGTCAGTTCCACAAACTGTTTGGAACTAATCTAACTGGACTTAACTCAATTAACTGAGCTAACTAATTAAAACTCAAATACAACTAATCCTTATCTCCTTAATTAAAGGATAACTTCCTCAATCAAAGGGATAACTATTGCATGACTTCACAAAGACTTCATGTTTGAATTTCTCCAACTAATTAACTCAAGATGAATTAATTAATTATTTTTCAAACATCTGGTGAGACTAAATTCAAATTTTAATCCTCAATTTTAATTCAAGGACAAATTAAAATTGGAATATCCTGAAATGCTATCTTTAGTAATGCTATTTTTAGCATTTCTTGTTGCTATTTTCAACACTCCCTCTCAACAAGAAAGGGATTATCTGCCACCCCGATCCTACCTCTATGGAACTCAAATTTACACTTCGAAAATGCCTTAGTCCAAATGTCAGCATCTTGCTCCTCGGTTGAAATATACTACAACAACATGATCCTCCTTGCCACATAGTCTCTGAGATGATGATACTGAATTTCGATATGCTTGGACCTATCATGAAATACTAGATTCTCAGAGAGTTTGATACAACTCTGGTTATCACAATAGATCACAGTTGGATCCATCCTCTGATCAAACAGACCAACTAGAATTTTCCACATCCAAATTGCCTCACATGCTGCCTGATTTGTAGCCATGTATCCAACCTCTGCTGAGCTCCGTGCAACTGACCTCTGTTTCCTGTTGTACCAAGAAACTGCAGCTGAACAAAGATTGAAAATTCCTCCTGATGTGCTCTTCCGATCTGATGGACCCCCTGCCGAATCTGCATCTGTGAAGCCCTATAGCTTCACTTCCTCTAACCGCCTGTACCATAATCCATATTGAGATGTGCCTCTAAGGTATCTCAAAACATGCTTAGCCGCCTTCCAAAACAACTTGGTAGGTTGAACCATAGCTTGACTCAATTGGTTCACCGCATAACACAAATCTGGTTGTGTGTTCGCTAAGTACATCAGTGAACCCATAAGCTGTCGATACACAATAGCTTCTACTACTTCTCCTGAAGTAGCATCCTCCTTTCTCCAGTTACCTACTAGAGGAGTTTGCATGGGCTTGCACTTCTCCATGTAGAATCTCCAGAGTATCTCATTGGCATACTTTCCTTGAGACACAATCACTTCCCCATCCTTTTGCCACACTTCCATGCCTAGAAAGTAGTGCATGAGACCCATGTCTTTCATCTTGAACTCTCTTGCAAGGTCCTCCTTGCAAGACATGATCAACTAATCATCACCTGTCAATATGAGATCATCAACATAAAGAACAATGATTAACTACTTACCTTCCACCATGATGTGGTACAAGTTCACATCCGCTTCACTCTTTATGAATCCCAACTCGGTGAAGTAGTTGTCGATCTTGGTGTACCAAGCACAAGGTGCTTGCTTCAGCCTATACAAAGCTCTCTTGAGTCGGCACACATGTGACTCACAATCGAAGGTCTCAAAAATTTTCGGCTGCTCTATGTACACGTCTTCATCAGTCTTGCCATTGAGAAACGTAGTCTTCACATCCAACTGATGGATATTCCAACCCATCTATGCTGATAGTTCCAACATCGATCTGATAGATGAGTACCTTGATACAGGAGCAAAAATGTCATCATAGTCGATCCCATCGACCTGTGAGAAACCATGGGCAATAAACCTTGCCTTATGTTTCTCTACACTACCATCAGTAGCTTGCTTTACCTTGTAAAGCCAACAGGAACTCACAACTAACTTGTTCTCCGGTCTTGGAACCACATCCCAAACACTATTCTGAACTATGGAGTCATGCTCTTCCACCATAGCATCAACCCAAATCGACTGCTACAGTGCTTCCTCAAAGGAAGATGGCTCGGTCTCAACACATTCCCCAACAATGGCCATGTATCCAGTGTACCTATTAGGTGACCTCCTCTGTTTTCACTGAGAAGATGGTTCTCCCACATTCTCTCTTACATTCAACAACAATCTGTCAGCTTCTCTTGTGCGCTTCCACCCATCTCTGGAAGACTCTGCTTGAGTGGATGTCTCCAATCCTGGAACCTCTGCATGTGGCTATTTCACATTAGTTTGAGGCTCCTCCTCCTTAGGAACCAAAAGTCCCTCCACAACTTGTAGTTGGATCTCCCTCTCAAGGGAAACTCACATGCATTCTTCTCATCAAACTTAAGATCTATGCGAACCATTGTCCTCCAACTGGTAGGCAAATACACCTGATAGGTGTGGGGTGTATCAGTGTACCCCACAAGTATCCCTAACTTAGCTGTCGGCTCAAGTTTCTTCCAGGCATCCTTTGTCACATGGAAATATACGGATGAGCCAAAGATTTCGAAGTGACCCACATCTGGTCTCTTCCCTGAGAAAGCTTCCTCTGGTGTATTCATCCCATGTATGCGATGCGGGATTCTATTTTGCAAATAGACCGTTGCGTTTCATGCCTCAGCCCACAAATTAAGTGGTAGGCCTTGGTCATGCAACATCGCCCGAGCTACCCCCACAATTGTTATGTTCTTCCTCTCGACCACCCCATTTTGTTGTGGGTTATGAGGTGCTGTCAACTCCCATTTAATTCCTTCCGCTGCACAAAAGTCCTTAAACTCTTGAGAGACATACTCTCCACCATTGGCGCTTCTTAAGGCCTTGATCTTCTTTCCTGATTCTTTCTCAACCAAAGCTTTAAACTCACAAAACTTTGAGAAGGTTTGATCCTTCTTCTACATGAAATAGATCTAGCGTTTATGAGAAAAATCATCTATGAAAATCACATAATAATTTTGTTTTGTGGTGGAGGCTATCAAGAACAGTCCACACACATCTGTATGAACTTGCTCCAAGATTGCTTCAGCTCAACTGTCTCGATCATGAAAGGAAGATCTGGTGTACTTTCCCAGGGTACAACCTTTGCATGTGTCCACTTGCTCAATTTTACCGTTGGGAAGTTCGATAGAAATCAGTTGCACTATCTTCAAGGCCCCATGATGAAAGTGGCCCAACCACCTATGCCATAACTCACCAATGTCTTGGCTTTGCACCAATTCTGCTTTCGAACTCAATGCAACAGAATCATCTACCTCCAGCTTGTAGAGATTCTTTACTCGAATCCCAATCCTCTTGGTCTGACCTGTGGCTATGTGTCTCAGGAACGCATTTCCTTTACTGAAAGCTACATCATAGCCTTTGTCTTCCAACATCGCAACCAATACCAAGTTCTTCTTTAGTCCAGGCACATACTTTACATGAGTCAAGGTGAGAGGAGCTCCATGCTCCCTTTGAAGCACAACTGTACCTTCACCTGAAACACAGTACTTTCCATCATCTCCCATATCTATGCACATCTTGAGGTATTTCTCCTCTAAGGTACTAAATAAACTCCTATCGCTAGTCATGTGGAATGAGGCTCCACTGTCCAGGTGCCAAACACAACCCACCATCAATGAAACCATACATGCGATGAGGGTAAAATCCAATTCGAACTGAGAGGCCAGTGCCTCACCTTCTAATCCTTTCGAGGATCCCTTCTTGGATTTCTTCAATGGACAATTAGTTGCATAATGACCCACCTCATGACAATTAAAGCATCTCACTTTAGATTTGTCAATCTTCTTCCCTCCATGAGAAGAACTCGATTTGGAATGGGAAGCCTTCCCTTTCCCTTTCCTTGCATTACTGGCTAAGGCTAGATTTTCTTCATCATCATGCTTAGATGAAGAACCATCTTTGGTGCTCCTCCTGATCTCCTCCTGCATTATATCCGACCACAGTCGTTCCCAATCCGGCAGTTTCTTTCTTCCATTCACTGAGTCCTAGTAGCTATGCCAGCTCTTAGGAAGACCGAGGAGAGCAAGACTCACCATATCATCATTGACTGTTGTTATTCCTACACTTCCAAGCTCATCTCTACAGGTGGTGAGCTTGTTCAGATATGTAGAAATAGTGTCGCCCTTTTCACACTTGATTTTTCGAAGCTTGTCCTTGAGCGCCAGCTTCCTCTAGTCGCTACTATTCTGATATAGGTCCTTCAATGTCTTCCACATTGAAAACGAAGTCTCCTTCCCATTGAGACTCGAGACAATATGGTCTCGAACTCCCTCTAGAAGAATCCTCCTCGCCTTCGCTACACACTTCTTCCATTCCGCCAACTCTTGGGCATTAGTTGCTGCTGGCTTGGGGATTTCTTGATCAATGAAATCCCTCAAACCATTGTCTTCTAATACCACTTCCATGCAGTCCTTCCATGCTATGTAATTCGAGCTGCCATCCAGTGCATACTCGAGTCTCAAGCCATTGAACACCATTGGTGAACTTGAGGTGTGATAAGAATTTGATTTTGTACCTGCAATCAAGAACTTCAACCTTCGACTTTTCCCTTCTTAGTATGTTGTTCATAGCTCTTATCACCTTTGCTTCGATACCATGTAGAAATTCTCATTGTAGATTAATCTGATTATGCAATGTACTAAAGCAAAATACTTAATCTACTTCTACAATCAAACTTGCGGAAGCTTAATCGATTTGAGTAAGATCAAATAGAACACATATAACAGAGAAGAAGAATCAACACACATGAAGCACAAAAGAATACTCTGGGGAAAGCCTCAGCTAAAAACACCACTATCTATATTATCATACAAGTGGAAATATCTCAGGATTACACAAAGATTTAGCTCTCACAGCTATCCAACTCTTAGTAAAATCCCTCACACTGCTCATAGACAAACTAGACAACTCATATGCCTTTCCCTCTGTCCTCCAAGCCTCCTATTTCCTTGCGCTGTTTTCCCTGGGTGTTCCTACTGTAACCTTGTGTGACACTCATCTCACACACTGCTCCAACACACTGGAAAACTGTGCAAAGCTCAAGGAATGAATTCCTTCTACATGCAAGAGATTTTCTTGTAGGAAAATTCTAGAAACTGATAGTAGATTGTCCCCACCTCTAATATTAATTGGGTTTTTGTCTGAACTGACATGCATGATTTATGAGAGAATATTTAGTTATCTGGAGTACACTAGTTTCATGCATGCATGCATTAACTGACTGAACTCACAATCAATTCCACAAACTGTTTGAAACAAATCTAACTAGAATTAACTTAGTTAGCTGAGCTAACTAATTAGAACTCAAATAAAACTCATCCTTATCTCCTTAATTAAGGGATAACTTCCTCAATCAAAGGGATAACTGTTGCATGACTTCAAAAATACTTCATGTTTGAATTTATCCAACTAATTAACTCAAGATGAATTAATTAATTATTTTTCAAACAACTGGTGAGACTAAATTCGAATTTTAATTCAAGGACAAATTAAATTGGAATATCTTGAAATGCTATCTTTAACAATGCTATTTTTAGCATTTCTTGTTGCTATTTTGAACACTCCCTCTCAACAAGAAAGGGATTATCTTCCACCCCAATCCCGTCTCTATGGAACTCGAATTTACACTTTGATAATGCCTTAGTCAAAATGTCAGCATCTTGATCCTATGTTGAAATATACTGCAACGACATGATCCTCCTCGCCACACAGTCTCTGAGATGATGATACCAAATTTTGATATGCTTGGATCTGTCATGAAATACTAGATTCTCAAAGAGTTTGATACAAACTCTGATTATCACAATAGATCACAGTTGGATCCATCCTCTGCTCAAACAAACCAACTAGAATTTTCCGCATCCAAATGACCTCACATGCGCATCCAAATGACCTCACATGCTACCTAAATTGCAGCTATGTATTCAACCTCTGCTAAGCTGAGTGCAATTGACCTCTATTTCCTACTGTATCAAGAAACTACAGCTGAACCAAGGTTGAAAATTCCTCCTGATGTGCTCTTCCGATCTCATGGACTCCTTGCCCAATCTGCATCTGTGAAGCCCTGTAGCTTCACTCCCTCTAACCATCTGTACCATAATCCATATTGAGATATGCCTTTGAGGTATCTCAAAACATGCTTAGCCATCTTCTAAACAGCTTGGTAGGCTGAACCATAGCTTGACTCAACTGATTCACCACATAGCAAAAATTTGGTCTTGTGTTCACTAAGTGCATTAGTGAACCCACAAGTTGCTGATGAATAGTAGCTTCTACTACTTCTCCTGAAGTAGCATCCTCCTTCCTCCAGTTACCTGCTAGAGGAGTCTGCATGGGCTTGCACTTCCCCATGTGGAATCTCCTGAGTATCTCATTAGCATACTTGCCTTGAGACATAAACACTTCCCCATCCTTTTGCCACACTACCATGCCTAGAAAGTCGTGCATGAGACCCATGTCTTTCATCTCAAACTCTCTTGCAAGGTCTTCCTTGCAAGACATGATCAACTGATCATCACCTGTCCATATCAGATCATCAACAGAAAGAATAATGATCAACTGCTTACCTTCCACCATGATGTGGTACAAGTTCGCATCCGCTTCACTCTTTGTGAATCCCAACCCGGTGAAGTAGTTGTTGATATTGGTGTACCAAGCACGAGGTGCTTGCTTCATCCCGTACAAAGCTCTCTTGAGTCAGCACACATACGACTCATGATCGAAGGTCTCAAAACCTTCCGACTGATTTATGTACACCTCTTCCTCGATCTTGCCATTGAGGAACATAGTCTTCACATCCATCTGATGGATCTTCGAACCCATCTATGCTGATAGTGCCAACATCGATATGATAGATGAGTACCTTGCTACAGGAGCAAAATTCTCATCATAGTTGATCCCCTTGACCTATGAGAAACCACGGGCAAAAAACCTTGCCTTATGTTTCTCCACATTACCATCAGCAGCTTGCTTTACCTTGTAAAGCCAATGGGAACTCACAACTGACTTGTTCTCTAGTCTTGGAACCACATCCCAAACATTGTTATGAACTATGGAGTCATACTCTTCCACCATAGCATCAACCCAAATCGGCTACTACACTGCTTCCTCAAAGGAAGGTGGCTCACTCTCAACACATGCCCCAACAAGGGCCATGTATCTAGTGTACCTATCAGGTGACCTCCTCTATTTGCGCTGAGAATATGGTTCTCACACATTCTCTCTTGCAACTGAAAACAATCTATCAGCTTCTCTCGTGTGCTTTCGCCCATCTCTCGAAGACTCTACTTGAGTGGATGTCTCCACTCCTTGAACCTTTGCATGTGGCTGCTCTGCATTAGTCTGAGGCTCCTCCTCCTTAGGAACAAAAAGTTACTCCACAGCTTGTAGTTGGATCTCCCTCTCAAGGGAAACTCGCATGGCCTTCTTCTCATCAAACTTAAGATCTTTGCGAACCACTGTCCTCCAACTGGTAGGAAAATACACACAATATTTGTGGGGTGTATCAATTTACCCCACAAGTATCTCTTACTTAGCTATTGGCTCAAGTTTCTTCTGAGCATCCTTGGTCACATGGAAATATATTGATGAGCCAAAGATTCTGAAGTGACCCACATCTGGTCTCTTCCTGCAGAAAGCTTCCTTTGGTGTCTTCATCCCAAGTATCCAATGCGGGCTTCTATTCTACAAATAGACTATTGTGTTTCATACCTAAGCCCACAAATGAAGTGGTAGGCCTTGGTCATGCAACATCACCAAAGATGCCCCCACAATTGTTATGTTCTTCCTCTCGGCCACCCCATTCTGCTATGGGTTATGAGGTGTTGTCAACTCCCATTTAATTCCTTCTGCTACACAAAAGTCCTTAAACTCTTGAGAGACATACTATCCACCATTTAACTTCTTAAGGCCCTGATCTTATTTCCTGATTCTTTCTCAACCAAATCTTTGTACTCACAAAACTTTGAGAAGGTTTGATCCTTCTTCTGCATGAAATAGATCCAACATTTATGAGAAAAATCATCAATGAAAATCACATAATACCTTTGTTTCACGGTGGAGGTTGTCAAGAATGGTCCACACACATTTGTATGAACTCACTCCAAGATTGCTTTAGCTCGTCTATCTCAATCATGAAAGGAAGACTTGGCGTACTTTCCCAAGGTACAACCTTTGCATGTGTCCACTTTCTCAAGTTTACCTTTGGGAAGTCTGGTAGAAACCTGCTACATTATCTTCAAGGCCCCATGATGTAAGTGGCCGAACGCCTATGCCATAACTCGCCAACGTCTTGGCTTTGCACCAATTCTGCTTTCAAACTCAATGCAGCACAATCATCTACCTCTAGCTTGTAGAGATTCTTTACTCGAATCCCAATCCTCTTTGTCTGACCCGTGGCTACGTGTGCCATGAACACCTTTCCTTTACCAAAGACTACATCATAGCCTTTGTCTTCCAACATTGCAACCGATACCAAGTTCTTCTTCAGTCCAGGCACATACTTTACATCAGTTAGGGTGAGAGGAGCTCCATGCCCCCTCTGAAACACAACTGTACCTTCAACTGAAACATGGTACTTTCCATCATCACCCATCTCTATGTGCATCTTGAGGTCTTTCTTCTACAAGGTACTAAATAAACTCTTATCGTCGGTCATGTGGAATGAGGCTCCACTATCTAGGTACTAGACACAACCCACCATCGATGAAACCATACATGTGATGACGGTAAAATCCAATTCAGACTGAGAGGCCAGTGCCTCACCTTCTGATCCTTTCGAGGATCCCTTCTTAGATTTGTAGGTTTTAACCTCGTTACAGAAATTACCTGCATAGGAATTCTAAATCACAAGAAAAATAAAAATGCGAGAGCATAACACATAAAACACATATACACAGAGATTTCCCACTGGATCTCAAAACCGAGACTACCAGCTTGATTTTTCATTATGCTCCTTTCAATGTTACAATACATATTTATACATGCCGAAGCATCCAATACCATGGACCGAAAACCATCGCATCCAAAACCATGGACCGAAAGCCATCGCGTCCAAAAAACATGTGCAAAAATCATGCACAAAACCATAGGTAGGTCCGCCCAACCTAACATAGGGTCCAAAACCAAAAATTTTCGGGGGCGCTGCCCCGGACCCCATAAAGTGGGGTTACGGGTACCCCTCAAACCCCCTGTGAACTATGTGGAAAGAATATAACACAACCCAACACCGCTTGGATACAACCTTCACATTTCTGAGGTAGAGGACATGAAATGAAACTCCTTCTTGGGGCTGTTTGAATGGATTTCATGGTAGCTTTGGAACTATCTCCATAAGGCTTTCCATAGCCAAGACCCGAATACTTGGGCCTTTCCTCAACCATTATTGGTTCAACAATACTTTGTGCATGCTTTCCCAAGCCCTTTCCTCATATCCCATCTAGGACATTAGCTTGGAACATGTTCCTTTAGTTTGTTTCTCAAAAGAACCAATACAAGCATTCTCAGAAGAATTTGAAGACAAACTGGAATGGCTTACCTCTTCTTCAAGCTGGTACTTCACTAAGGATTCTTGGGCAACAAATATTTGTGTTTCCAACTCATGAATCCTTTTCAGGTTCATATTTGCAATATGAAGTTGCCTCTTCATTTCCTGCAATTTGTCAGCAAGAAACTAATTCTCTTCCTTCATGGAATTCAACTGATTTCTATGTATGTTGCTCTTCCTTCCTTCCTCATACATTTCTCGTACCATATCCATCATGGTGGATAATTCTTGCTTCATGTCTTCATCAAGGAATCTTGTGAAGAACGCTGAATTTAAGGACCCACTTGTAGAAGTTGTCATTATGCCAATGAACAAAAAAACTTCAACAAGATAAATAAAGAGCTTATTTAAGCAACCTCTTGCAGCAAACCTCTTGTGCTTTGGATTTCTTTGAGGTCCTTTGGGATAGAAGAATGCCTTCAACCCTTCTCCTTGTTGTCCTTCTTGGACTGAGCTATCAATAGCTTTCCCTTCACCTCTGCAAACTCAACAAATAGTTAGACTGCAAGCAAACATACAATCAGCCTCTTGTTGTTCAAACACCTTTCAATCAAGTAGTCTTTACTCTGTCAATCAAGCATTCTAATATAACCTTCTTAAAGGTGTGATTAATCAATCTTAAGCTCCGATACCACCTGATCTAAAAATGGGGTTCTTAGGCTTCTTGTCTAACTTACAAGAAACTCTTACACTTCCAAAGCTTGAATATTCCCAAGTCTTTAATGATTAACCAATGCAAAATTAAGAAATGCTTGAAAATATAGGTGTATGCTTGCTTTTGTTTTCAATTGATTATTTACTTTAAAAATCTGTTGTTTGTGATGATATGTGAATGTGCTTAAACTGATATATAAATGCATATAACAGTGAATAATGCAGCAGTAAAAACAAACACATAAGACAACTAATTAATTAGGAGTTCACCCACAACTCTTGGGCTACATCTCCGTGAGCTCTAGTCAACTCAACTAGGCTCTCTGGGATTATGGTGTAAGTCTTTTTACAAGATCTTAGCCAAACTCTTTCTTTTTTGTACAAAAACAGTGGGTTCAGACACCAAATCCCTTGGCTCTTGAAGCTCTGGCTCTTGGCTTTGGCTCTTTGGCTCTTGGTTCTGGCTCTTGGCTCTGACTCTGGTTCTTTGTCACTAGTTTGGGCTCTTTGCTCTAGGTCTGGGTCTGGGTCTCTAGCTCTTCTACTCTGGCTTCTTTTTGCCTTCTACAACCTTCACACTCTCTAGCTTTTCAGTTGAACTTCAAGTGACCCCAAAGGCTCCCTCAGCTGCTCTTTTTCTTATGCTCTATCTCAACGTTGCCTCCTTGGCTCCTATGTTGCCTCTTTGGCTTCTGCTTCACAGCAAAACCCCCACAACAATCTTCAACAACAACTCGACCACCAACAATAACTCAACAACCCCTCTATCTTTGACATTCATGGCTTGAAAGCCAAAATCGCGTTGCCTGTTCATTGTCCCTCTCAGGCTTTCTGTCTTCCCACTACAGTCTACTCAAAACCCTTCTTTGGTGTTCAATAATCATTGCATAACACACTTAGGGGAGGCAGACACCTGTTTCTGCAACGGATGAGGGTAATCGATGCTTGGAATCCTTAGTAATAGTTGTTCTCTATTTACACAGAGAACACTGTGAAAACACGGGAAATCTGGATAAAACACAATATATTAGCTTTGAAACATTCATAATCCCACTTTATGGCACCATGGGGTCCGCTTGGGAATCACCATTGCATATCGCAATTGGCCTTCTTCCTGGTTTTCCCTTTGTATTTAAAATACTTGAAAACAACGAAAATTAATGTAAAATGGTTTTGGGCAGATCTGAAATCATATATATTTCCATTTTGGAACCCTTTCAGGTCTAGTTTACATCGCATATCCCTTCCCCTTTGTATTTTCGTTAAACAACGAAATATACGTAAATACATTAAAAAGTGGCATTGGGCAGATCTCAGGATCCATACAATATGGTTGATAACATTATCGGGTTTGGTTCATTGGATCGCCCATATATATCTATATATATATGTGTGTGTGTGTGTGTGTGTGGCCCCACTCCATTGTAATGCGTCGATGTGATGTTGTGATGTGACAAGTCGCAATCGTAAATCGCTCATGCCTGAGGCCTCTTCATTTAACAGGGTCTATGCCAGCGCCAATTGCGATCCGCTAATATCGGCGATCACACATCGGCAAGTCACAGTGCCTGTGGGTAAGTTGTTCCCTTTTGTTTTAAGCGATGCGATATTTCAGCAATTGCATGTTGTGATGCCTTAAGACCTGTGTTCCTCCTTTATATAGCCATCCACTGATGTGATAGAAATGGTTCTTAGACCGATTAGAGTGGGCCACGTGGCCCAATCTGGGTCTGCCATGTGTTAGCTATGGATTGGCCCGTGAGCTTATAATCAAATTTTTCAAAAAGTTCGAATTTTAATGAAAATTGCCTCCTTTTCTAAGGACATTGGGCAATTTTCATTTTACAATAACTCCTTCATCTAGAGTCTATTTTCGCCCATTCAAATTGCATTGGATTCTGAATGAGGATATCTTTGTAATGAGACTATTTTTGAGAGCAGCCTATGGTTTTCATTTTCCTATGATTTACAAAGGATTTGTGCCATTTGGCATCTTTCACCTCTTGCATGAAGTCTTTTAGACTTAGAGGTTTATCCAGGATCCATTTTTGGATCAACTTGTAGACTTTTCGAACTTGGAAAAGTAAATGAAAAGACATCTACTTATAATAATTTTACCCCTTTTCTGGATTGAGATAGACTATCTATGAAAAAGGAATACCTTAGTCAAACATGCAGACTTTCTCTTGAGTATTGTTTTCTACCTTTTTGGACTAGAGAGACTATCTACGAAAAAGGACATCTGGAGTTTTATTTTTTTCCTCTTTTTCAAACTATCTAAACATGAAAAAGAAGTCGATTTTTCACCCTTGCTTGACTCGTAAGAAAATAAAATAACGTTGGAATCGTTGAACATGACAGGACCGAACCACTCCTTTTCTAGGCTCATTAAATATTCACAGAGGGATTTATTCGAAGGATGGACTTACAAATCAAGAATATGTTATCCTCCTCAATATTGTTAAAAAATAAAGAGGTACTCACTAGTATGGTTGGGGAAATTGGGAAAATAGGGTACTCCATTTGTTAATGGCAACGATTCACTCTTGAACATGACACTCTTCCGCTTCATATCCACAGTTGTTGAGTTGGGTAATCTACTTGTATTTCAGTTCATCATACCTTCATAGAACCTCCATTTCAGTTTTGGGTCAATGCTGCCAACTCCATTTTAGTGTTGTCGGTGTGTTCAACAGAAGTCATTCAACTTATATCTATTGCAATACTCTTAAACCCTCATTCCATGTTACCTTTCCTAATCCAATTCCGTATCAACATCATTCTGATCATTATGTCTCAATCATCATTCCCATTTTTTTTCATTGATGGGGGGTACATTAAGGCCCTCCTACAATGGGTCGCTTCCTATTGACATCATCCCATTATCCAGGAATTTGACCTAGAAACACCCATTAGTACCTTGGTGCTTGCATACATCAATGACAAGTTTCCTCGCTCTCGGCGACAGGTTTACATCATTGGACTTCAACCGAAATATTTTTTGTGGTGTTCAACATCAACTCATTTATTAACACTATATGGATTGTACTTGAGTACCTTGAGAGCCAATAATATCATTAGTGGTTTCTCTCGAGTATGTTAATGACTTACATCATTGGTCAGTAATCAGATGGTGTCTACCATGTTTGACTTCAGCTTATTGATTCACTTGGTTAGACTCTTACGTTGGTTGGTCGTTTGAATGAGATAGAAGACCCCAGATCTAGTTTCCACCATTCGTGCTGCAATTTCAGGATTAGACAAGATCACTATGTATGGTGGCTATGATCACACTAAAACTCATCCAGTCATGGGTCTACCATCAGTCATCAGTGGACATGTCTTTTTATCATTATACATGTAATTATAACTTATGTGCTAAGTATGGGTATGCCTCCCTCATCAAAAGGATGTCATGATGTAAATGTATTGTAACAGAAGATGACCTCGCCGGTTGTTCTTGATCTCGACTTGTCATAAGGTTAAGAAATTTAGTCATCAGTCACCATATCTTACTTTGCGCTTTAGAGGACACTTTCTCATAGGCTATTTTTCTCATATGATCAATCAATCTCTGAAAAGGACCATTCACATTATTTTCCCCCTTTACATCGTCATTTCACAAAGCCCTATGCATGACTCTCTCATTCCCCAAAGTTTCTTCCCTAAACTACATCATCTGACCCAATTTTAGGACCAACGCACCTTGGCCTCTTGCTAGATTGCGTTCACCTACACATTACTCCAATGTTTCCTACGTTGATCACCTACATGTTGCTCCACTTTTCACTTGTGTTGGTTCTATAAATTCGGGAAAAAGGGAGAGAATCTAGGAGACTTCATTTACAAAAGATTCCATGATCTGTTGTAAGCATTTACCTCATATAAACTTTTGAATCCTATCCTATCCTACCTTGAAGTTCCATCCCTTATCCTTTGATCCCATCCTCCCTTCAAGAGTGGATCTCAATCCCAAGATTGGTAAAAGGATAAAAACTCCCAACTTACTTCACTCCTCTATACATTTACAACCTTCCATATGTAAAGGGTTGGCTTTTGGAGAGTGATTCTACCCTTATGTTGTTGTTGTGACAGTTATCTTTTCATGCATTTAGGGTGATTGGAAGTGCACTTTGTGATAAAGGAAGGAAAATTCAACAACTTGGAGGAGCTCTTCTACAAGATCAAAACCTGTTTTCTGTTGTAACTCACTCCATTTATATAAATACAAAGAGTTCTTTGTTTTCCTATATGTGAATTCATTATTTCATGTATTTCAATACCATGTTGATTTTTTGAATAAAGTAGATATATGATGCTACATATATCTCATAGTTTCTCGTCTTGTGTTGTCTGGTTGTGCAGGTTCTAATTTTGGTAGTTGGAGCTAGGATTGGAGCATTCAAGCCAAAGAAGGAGAGAAACATATGATAGATTCCAAGAAGGTTTCACCCCTTCATCTAGTTTAAGGAAAAAATTAGGTCCTTCGTCTTTCTGTTGTTCTAGGTTAGTCCACCAAACTTAGGGGAGATATTTTTGTTCCCAATCATAAATCTCGCATAACAGAAACAACAACAATATAATCCACTTGTAAAACAATATAATACTCATGAGTTAAGAAGGAAAAATAACCTTATATTAATGATGCAAAGGTTAACCAGGTTTTGGACTTCCATGAACCACCCGACCGTAGACATGGCTGAGCCAAATATCTCTTCAACCAGTCACCCCCATGCCATATTCCAAGCATGAATGTGGGATATCATGGAAAAATCCATCAAAACTAAACCAGGGCTTCCAAAGGTAAAATCACCTCAACCCATCAAACAATGATTCTACCTCATGGTCGAACATCACAAACCATCACTAGATTGGTCTCTACCCAAGCCTTCCAGGGCTTGAGAGAGTTTGTTCCAACCAAGGCTTCCAAGACTAGTAGCTTAACCCACAATTTTTGTTGGGCTGGAGAGCGTTTGTCCAACCAAGGCTCTAAGACTAGTAACTCAACCCACTAAGGGCTCCAGAGCATATTTCCAACCAAGGATCCAAGACTGCTAACTGAACCCAAGATGTTACAGCGCTCTAAAGCGTTTGTCCAACAAAGGCTCCAGGAACTAGTAACTCAATCCACAACTAAAGGAACATGAGAAAAAACTAATAAAAAAAAGGAAAATGAACCCACAACACCACGGCTATCCGTGGGCTATCTAGGAAGTGGAAAGGCTAGGAAAATCGCCTGTCAATATAGGTAATCCTCTATGCCAATGAAATATCATAACCATGAAACCACATGCATATAACATGCATGCCAAAAATATTGAGGAAAACATACATGAAACTTGATACTTGCAAGCAAAACCTGTTGTAGCTATTGATCCTGATGTCCTCTTGTGCTTTCCTATTCTTTATTTTCCTCCTTGCTCCAAGCATCTAAGTATGCCACACTCTCCAAGGGTTCTCCAAGAAAACTCTAAGTGTCCAAAAGTATGAGAGAGAGAGAGAGAGAATAGAAGGAGAGCTCCAAAATTGAACTAACAAAAAGATACTCTGACCAAGACCCCCCCATTGATCCTCGGAAGCCTTCTTTATCAATGAGGCATATTTTTCTTCAATTTCCATTATTTTCCTTCAATTTGCTCCTCACGTGCAACCTATGACCTTTCACCTTCCTTTTCTCCTAATTTCCATTATTTTCATAAATAAATGTGCCAAAAATGCCATTTTGCCTTTCTAAAGCCTTTGTCATTGCCTTTGCCAATTTCCTTAGCCATAATAACTGAAATGAACACCCACTAGGATTTTTTTCCCAACATTCAGTTTGAAATACGCGTCCCATGACCATGGTCTTATATTTTTTTGCATGGATTTCTTAACCAGTGCTATTACGATTCTGCTAAATTAGTTAATTCTTCCCCCATGTCTTAAAGGAACTCCCTCTTTGTCTTTCGACCCTTTCACTTAAGGTGCTTGACAAGATCCTTGACAAACAATTATTTACCCGTTTCCTTTAGTTCATGCATTGATCTAACCACATAAAAAATACAAAAACGAAAAACACGAGATAGGGAGGTTGATGAAACAATGACAAAGTACCCTCTTTCTTTTTTTTCAGGGATTACAGAAGTCATGCCACTAACAAAGGTAAATTTTGAGACCCTTGCTGAAGAGGAGTGAAAACTAGTGAATCTCCTAAACGATTGGGCGACAAAGGAATTCATTGAGATACTGAAAGAACAAAGTGATTCGTGTGCAAAAGCCTATATAAAATAGCATGAAAAAAAAATGATAGACCACTTCAGATGGAAATGTGGTTAGATTAGTGTATGAAAGATCTAGAGGCATCTCTAAAATTAATGCATAAATTGCAAGAAATTTGCTACTTTTAATGAAATTGAACTGAAATCAAGAAACATAAATTTCTTCTACTATTATGCAGAAAGGAAAACACACAATAGAAAGAAATGAAATAAAATGCAACCATCAAATCACAAGGAACACAATGATTTTACATGGGAACCCATATGGGAAAAACGTCTCTGTTGCCTTGCATTAATTTAGATGAGAAAGAAAAACAATTAGAATGTCTTGCTTCAACTCTAAAGCACATCCTACACTCTAAAACTATTCTCCTGATTCCTTACCTAATTTGGCCAACACTTAGCCAATTCAAGCCTCATCCAACCTCCTATTTCCTTGTGCAATCTTGGAGGAATTAAGCTCCTGAATAATAGGGAAATTCCCTATTTCCTTGCACAAATATAAGGGGAATTGGTCACCTACTTAGTGCAAAATCATTCTATAGTCAACAATATACAATAATAAATACAAATGTTCCTTTTACATCCACTCAAATAGGCAATTTGAATTCCATGCATGATTGGGTCTATTTTTTGCTAATTAACTAGTTAACAGAGAGATCAATGAGTTAAAATAGTCATAAATACTCAACTAACCTTTAACTAACTCAACTAATGACTAGAGCTCAGTTAATTGAGTTCAATTAACAATAACTCACCTAGATTTTTAGATCTTAGCAATCAAGTCATGCACATCTCTACTTCTAGCCTACAAACTTGAAATTGTTGACTTAACTAGTAGACATGACCATGTCACTCTAGCTAATTGAAATCCAAGTCATCCTACTGATGTGGAAAATTGAATTTCTCCATTTGACTAAGGCACAAGTGGAATGAAGCCTTTTCTTTCTACAATTTCAACACTCCCTATTAGCAAGAAAAGGGTTCTGCACAACCCCAATCCAACTCCTATGGAATGTATTGTAGCACAAATAAAACTAACTCTCACTTTTACTATTGCTATTGCAACTGAGAAGCCTCCAAAACAATGAATCAAATGTGTCTCTGAGCTACAATTCTCTCCTATGTCTTTGACTAGTACTAGCCTACAACTGTCACCCAAGATTTGACTGCATCAATTGACATTGATCCTTCTGCTACCGAATAATGTGGGACCTTGTAGTAAGGGTAATGATCCATGAGAAGATTATAATGCAATTACTACTTCTCTACTATGGACCCATCCCAAATCTTTGCAACTCTACGACTAAGGCTCTACATCGCCCCACCTCACTCCTAGAGATATAATTGCATGCATGGTGAAATATACCTCTAGCTTGTAGATATTTTTCACTCTAACTTAATTATGTTTCACTCGTCCAGTATAAACATGCTTCATAGAATATTTTCCCTTACTGAACATCATATCATAACCCTTTTCCTCCAACAAAGCCACATAAATAAATGTTTTCTTCATCCCAATCACATACATTACATCTCTCAGGTGAAGATGGGAGTCTGACTCCCTCTTAAAGATGGAAGTACCAATTACTTTGGTACTATACCTCCCATCATCTCCAAATTCTATGTACAATTTGAGATCCTTCTCCTCTAGGTTACTAAATGGTTCCTTATTTCTTGTCATATGATATGAGGCACTAGAATTTAGGTACCACTCACTCCCTCTTACTATGCTTTCCATGAAAGCAAAGAGGGTGAAATATAACTCAAATTCAGATGCTAGAGCATCTCCTTCTTCTCCTGTTGCAGACTCCTTACTATATTTCTTGTGCAGATGCTTGGTTTCATAGTCTCTGTATTCATGGCAGTGAAAGAATTTTATTTTGTTGAGGTCCTTGTTCTTGTCATTTTTCTAGCTAGATTCTGTCTCACCTTGGGCCTTCAAGCCTTTGGCCTTATTTCCTTTGGAAACTAAAGAACAATATTCTTACTCACATGCAAGGGATGTGACACCATCTCTAGTGCTTCTTCTAATCTCCTCATGCACCAAATGAAACCAAAGTCTCTCCCAATCTGGTACCTTGTCTCTTCCATTAACTGAATCCTAATAGCTATGCCAGGATTTTGAAAGGCAAAGGAGTGATAAACTTACAAGTTCAAATGATGGCACATTTTCTCTTACTCCTCCAATTTCATCTCTAATTTGATTGAATTTGGATAAATAATGAGGAATGGTTTCATTTTTTCACATTCAAATGCTCCTGAGTTTGTCTCTCAATGTCAATTTCCTAGCGTCACTGCTACTCTAGAAGAGATCTACATGATTTTTCCACATTGAAAAAGGAGTCTCCTTTGCATGCAAGTTTGAAACCACATGATTTCTGACACCCTCCAGAATAATCCTCTTGGCTCTTGCTATGTCTTTCTTCCACTGAGCAAGTTCTTGTGCATCTAATGTTGCTAGTTTTGGAATATCAATTTGAGTATATTCCCATACTCCATTGTCATCCAGGACAACTTCCATATTGTATTTCCAAGCACAAAAAATTTGATGAGCCCTCCAATGCATACTCCAACCTTAATCCGTTAAAGGGAATTTTTCTCGCACTGAAGATAATTTGCACCGAAAATTCTACAAATCGGAATTTCTCTAAGAGAATATCTGGAACAAGGCTTCTATGTAGTCTTCTGAGGCTCTGATACCATGTAGAAATTTTCTATTGATAATGAAATAGAACTTAAATTAAGAAACAAATTTTCTTCTACTACTCTCTAGAAAGGAAAGCAAAAAATAGAAACACATGCAATAACATGGAACCATCAAATCAAGGAATACAATGATTTCACAAGGGAAACCAACTAGGAAAAACCCCTTTGTTGCTTTGCATTAATTCATATGAGAAAGAGAAACACTTATAATGTCTTGCTTAAACTCTGAAGCATACCTTGCACTATAAAACTATTCTCCTACTTCCTGACCTGCTTTGGCCAACACTTTGCCAATTCAAGCCTCAACTAACCTCTGATTTCATTCCGCAATCCTAGGGGAATTAAGCTTCTAAATAATAGAGGAATTTCCTATTTCCTTGTGCAAATCCAAGGGGTATTGATCACTCGCTCACTGCAAAAGCATTTTACACTCAACAATATACAATAATAAATACAAATGTGCCTTTTCCATCCACTCAACTAGGAAATTCGAATTCCATGCATGACTAAGTCTATTTTTAGCTGATTGACTAGTTAACTCAGAGATCAGTGAGTTAACAACAGTCATAACTACTCAACTGACATTCAACTAACTCAACTAATGACTAGAGATTAGTTAACTGAGTTCAACTAACAATAACTCAACTAGACAATTGATCTTCAATTGATTCAACTAATTACTATAGCTCAGTTAACTAAGTTCAACTAACAATAACTCAAATAGATTGCTAAATATTATCAATCAACTCATGCACATCTTTACTTCTAGCCTACAAACTCGAATTTACTGACTTAACTGGTAGACAAGTTCATGTCACTTTGGCTAACTGGAATCCAAGTCATCCTAATGATGTTGAAAATCAAATTTCTCCATTTGACTAAGGCACAAGTCAAATGAAGCCTTTTCTTGCTACAATTTCAACAATTAAGGCATTGTCTAGCAGATTCACGTCTTCTTCCATCTTTTCTATAGTGGAAAAATTATACTTATCATCAAATTTCTTCATTGACTAATAAATCCTACCTCTATTAGTCCATATTCGAGAGCCAAATTTAGTAAAACCCTCATTTGGAACCCAACCCAAAACTCTCTTGTTCTTTCTTCTATAATGGGTAATCTCTAAATAAATTAGCATGCTCATGACAGTTTCGACAATGAAATGGAACATGTTCATAATCTAAAGTTTCAGTCCAAATTTCCCCTTAATATTCAAGATCTATTAACCAACAAGGGTTGAGAAATATTCATATACACACAGAGACACACTTAAGACATGTTTCTAACTTGCTTTGTGACCTCATATACTTTGACGAATTTACCTATTACATTCCCAATACCCTCCAAAACTTATGGGATCCAAAAATCCATTGACAATGAATAGAGTCTCACCCAAATAGGGGCCGCCTCTAAAAACCATATTATTATCTTTGAGGTTAGAGTAAATTATAGTAAAAATCCCTTTCAGTCCTAATCTCAGGTCAATCTCACCTTTAGGTTTCCATTTCGATTGTATCTGTTTCTCTACCTCTTTTTCAGTAGGCCAACCTCCCACATACTTGCAGATGAAGGCGTGGTCTTTCATTCTTCTTTGATGCTCTCCCAAACACTTTGGAAGAATTACAAACTTAGGGTTTTGGTATGCTTTAAGTAAGCATTTACCATGCAAATTGGCTTTCCATTGTGCCCCTAGAATAGGAATTTCTTCCATTTTAACACTGCCCCCTGGTATATCCACTCTGTCTACAACTTGCTTCAATTTGCCTCAGATAGCATTCACAAAGGAGGGGTGATGAACCCCCGTACTGGAACACTCAACACTAAAACCCAAAGCTTCTCAGATCTATAAGCCGACCACAAAATCCTACAAAAAATCGATAAATAGAGAAAAAAAAAACCCTTAAAACTCTCTGAAACCGTTATCCGCGAATGTAAAAAAATAAGAAGAGAATGTCATATAAAAAAAAAATTACCTTCTCCTATTCATTAATAGATCAAAATAGATCCATGTGATAGATCTACTTCATTTGATAATGGTTATAAAAGAGTTGTTTATTCCATGAGCTATCCCCCCAAAACATTTTGATATCCATGAGCAAGAACATCTACAAGGAAGGCTTAAGTTTGAATGGAACAATATGAATGACTCATCATTGACATGAGATCTAGATTACAAAGATAATGATTAATTATGGAATTAACATTTTAAGACGACAAACATGTAGGTTTGGAATTTTAAATTTAATAAAAATGTGATTTTTTTTTTAATACCGACTGAAGGTAGGTTATATTTTTTTTGGTTTCAGGTAAAAAAAATTGACTTTAATTAATGGAAATTTTTATGAGGATTTTAATTGGTGTAATCTAACTTATATAGGCGAAATTACTTTTTTCACGACCATTTTTATCATTAATCTTAATCAAAATCTGGCAAAGATTTTTTAAAACTTGATTTTAAATTGTTTAATTTGCATAATTCGAGTGCTCCAAGGGTTTTCAAGGGTGATGAATCCACTTAAGTAGTAAAAAATGTACTTTAAACAACAAAAAAGCTTGAAATTGTATTACTAGATTTTGGTGAATTCAGATGAAAAAAATATTTTGTCTATAAGTTAGATTACGCCATTTTAATATATTGGTAAAAAAAATTGCTTAAAAAAAATAAAAATAAAAAATAAAAAATAAAAACCTTAAAAACAACCAAGTGTCCAAAAAATTAATTATTCAAGGTGATGTGATGCTTACACAGATTTCAAGTTTAATTTTTTTTGTAAGCTTGTTGGATATGGAGATATATTTAACACTATGAACCATTATAATTTTTCTGATTTATCAAAAAGGTTCATGCCGCGGATATGCCCCTCCTTTCATCGAGCTTGCCTATTTCAAGGTTGGACACCTCAATGTCTCCCTCCTTGAACCTTGGGTCCTTAGAGTAGAGTAACCAGTGATTGACCTCCCCAAATGACCATTATGTCTCTGAATGTTTGGGGCTTGGGATGGACCCTAAAAAGATGATCTATGAAAAACATTATTAAAATCTACAAACCTAAAATAGTGCTACTACAAGAAATAACGACATGCAAGGAGAAGGCATGGGGCTTTGACTATAGATTTGTCCAAAATGGATTGTGTGTGCAACTAGTGCCTCTAGTTTATCTGGAGGCTTGAATGCAATGTGGAACCCTAAAAAATATAAATTCAAGACTTACAGCTCTTCTGCAGGTTTATTGACACAAGTGTTATGTGAGGTTCAAAAACACGTTTCTAGATCATTAACATTTATGCACCTTTCTCAAATAGGAGGGATCATTGGAACAGAGTTGACATAAGCAACATTCTAGACCTAGAATTGATGGTATTAGAAAGTGAATTTAATTTTTCCCTGGATTCTTCCGAAATATAGGGTGCACATTGATGGTTAGACCCAATGGGGCAACACTTCAAGGGTTTTTTCCAACAAAAATAGTTTCGGGATATCAAGCCAGAGAACATTGGTCCAACTTGGAAAAATTGTTGCTGAGGAAGCCAAGGCATATTGAAATAGGCGGACCACTTCTTCATACAGGAGATCATTCCCATCCAACTCAAGGAAACAAAATCGTTGATATTACCATCCCTCATATGCTAGAAGGTTTGACCTTGATGTATGAAAAGGTTTGAACTGGATGTGCCAGAAGGTTTGACAATGAAAATGTACAATTGGCAATTTTCTTGAATTTGGTCCCTCTCTTTCTTTGAGCGGTAATATTCTTATGGGACATGGGGCTAACTAGAACATCATCAATAGCGAAAAAGTACTTCTTGATCGACAGTGGTTCTAATCGACCCTGAGGGTTGTAGGAAAGATCCTCTAATTCCACATTTTCTGTGAATGGAGAGAAAGCTTGGCCTGAAGGAGCTAACTTTAATAGGAGAGTTGAAGTGTGGGTTCATCAGAAGGGAGACTGTGTTGTTATGAGTTGCAATCAAGGGCACAGGGGGAAATTGCAAGCTGAATAGAAATGAGGTGTGATGATGAGTTATGGAGATATAGAAGCACTAATAATGGCTTCGAAAAAACACATGAAGATGTTTAATGATAGGATTATTGTGGAGAGTTGATGGGGAGGGTTGGACCATGGGGAGAGAAGCATTAAAACTCTACGGATTAGCACCCTTAATTTCAAAAGTGGAGTCAAAAATGAGTTACCTGATGCTGCTTGTAGAATTGGTGTGTGTTCCTGGGGAACCTACCACCACCCATCCACACGGGGTTGAACAAATTGTTTGCAATTCCCGCAATTATGTTGTTGACCTGTGCTAAGTATATAAGGGAAATCAACTAGAAGTTGGCTAGTCCTGTGATAGTAGAGGGACTTGAAAGGTACAACCTAGTAATCTATAAATTCTTTACAATTACACAGACCTTAGTGTTGTCGTTCTGTATTTTTGAGGTTGAGGGAGTAAACACATAGGACAACATCAAAACCACTTTGGAAGATGGGATCTAGCCCTGCCAGCTTCAGAGAGGGATCTCTCTATAAAATTTAGCTTTGCTTTATGGGAATTCTAGGCTAGTTATGACTCTACTTGTTTGTTTAGATTTGATTGGTTTGGTTGATTAAAATTTCATAATTCTATTAGGCTATAGAGTCTATAAATTAAACTGGATTTTGCATCAATTTTTAGAGTTCTCACACGGCAAGCTAGGTTGCACTTACTGGATTTTTTCATAAATTAAATGAATTGTGGAATAGCAAAAGTGTAAGGTTCAGTAGAAACCAAGGAGAAATTAAGAATTCCTTGATCTGACTTCAGTAGAAAACATTAAAGTTATCAACAACCAAAATAGGGTGCTCTAAGTAAAAAATCCTATTTATCCCAGTTTTTGTGGATTAATTCATAAATTTAGAATAACAGAGAAAGGAAAAATAATGTTCAAACTAATAGACAGAAGAGACACATCACCATTTAGTACACCACATGAATCCTATGAAAGGTCCTTGTATTATTGATGCTCCAGTACTTTGAAAATTACAATATGCAAAAGGAAATTACATTTGGAAATCAACCCTTAATACTTCAATAAGTGAAGTATTTATACTGATAATTACAAAATATCCTGAGATCTTCTGCTAAACTAATATCAAATCCCAAAAAAGGAATTGATTTACAAAATATTCTCTAATAATCTCAGGAAAAATCTGAATAAAAATTATTACAAACAATATCTACCAAAAACATGCATATATTTCCCAAAATAAAACTAAGTAATAGGAAGTCTATACTATTTATGATCTTGTGGTCAACCTTTAAAGTGAATTGTTGCTAACTGTGGCTATTTATGGAGAAATACTGCATAATAAACTAAAGATAAGATAATATCTCTAATTTTCCTGCTAGAAACTCTGAATTGCCTGCAAGTATTGTACATTCAAATCTGGAATTGGTTTATTGACAGCTGGAAATCTGTTGTTTTTGGGAATTCTGGTGGTGACTGGGCCTTTGAATGAGTAATGTTGTTTGTCTTGCTAGAACATGTTTGTGTTGTCCCTCTTTCTACCACATTTTGTTCTAAAATGTTGGGTTGAATATGCACTGGTGCCCTTGTTTATCTTGTTGTTGTCATGTGCATTGTCTTATTAATGTCTTTTAAATACTTTGTTTTGTCACACAATATTTGGATTTAAATAATATATTTAAATTAATATTTCCAAATATTTAAATGAAATTCAAGATTATTTCAAAGTATTTATTGAAATGATTTATGAATTCATACACTGTTTCAAAAATCCTTGGGTTGTTTTCTAAATCCATGTCGTGTTTCTCCTTTTACCTTCCCTTGTAAATTTCCTTTTACTCCTATAAATCTTTGGATGGATTTGCAAAACCATGTGTTTTTTTTTGTAAATCCATGGTTGGTAAAACATTTGTTTTTACTTTTATCCCTATAAAAACAAAAATATCTTGCTTAAAAACTCATTTTTACTTGTCCTCTTATGTGTAAAACCGGTTTACATGAAGCTCCCTATTTTTCTCACTTGTGCATTACTTTCATGAACGTATGATTACAAAATTTCCCTCTTATTATCTCTCATGAATTTATGATCATGCACCCATGAATTTCTTTTTCCTGTAGTGATCTCTTTAACCTAGCCTCCCATCCACATGGTATTTGTTTCATAATCGCATGAAATCCACTCTGGCCATGTTTATAAAATTCAAACCAAAATAGTTAATGGATTTCGGAGGGGATTACGTAGTAAGAGGTTTAGGGGGAGGGGGCTCCGAAATTATGCAAGGGTCACATCTGTAAATGGCAGTAAAAGTGAAAAATTCAGACCAAAATAGTTAATGGATTTCGGAGGGGGTTACGTAGTAAGAGGTTTAGGGGGAGGGGGCTCCAAAATTATGCAAGGGTCACATCTGTAAATGGCAGTAAAAGTGAAAACCACTTTTCGGACCCCCCTTTGGTTAAATGTCGTAGGGATGCCCCCTTTGTTTAAACTTATTCATAACCGTCTATTTATAATATGCACATATCCCTATGCTTTTAACGATGGGGAATTAATGCATGAGTGTGGGGGCTTTGATTGCTTTGACTTTTGGACTTTGGAATAAATGAATTTTTCATGTATTATTAAAGTTTTGATTATTCATTTATTTTTGAATTTATTTTAATACTTTAGAATAAATTATTTCTCACTTATGCCTTGTTATGTGTTTCATGGTGCACACTTCAATTTTCTCTTTCCTTTGATCCGAGAATTGAATTTGAGCGAATAATATACTGGTGGAAAGCTGCTTTAGGACCTAACAACTGGTATAGATTGATTTTCACCAGAAGGCCCCCATATAGTTTTCTTTTGAAAAGAACCCAAGTTGTATGTTTGTCCATCTCACTGAGGCAACCTTCATCCAAATAGATGAATTTTCCAATGGTGTTGGCAATGTCAGTAATGACCTTCGTAGTCCAAAGTTCTAGATGAAGGGCAGGGATATTGACCCATAGGATGTTTCTCCATGACGAGTCTTTGGCTAGGTCAAAATAGAAATTCCATCGCTGAAGGGATAGGAAGACTTGACCTTTGACCCATGGAGAGGATGCAATGGAGTTTGCATCGATTGGAGAAAGAAAATGGAAATCAAACCATCCATTTTTTAATGAGTTGATCCAAGGTTTGTATTTAAGTAATGGAAGCCACTATGTCTCTGGCCATCCTTTCATCTTCTTGCTGGTCATCCTATTAGTACACCCAACAACCCAACAGAGCTTGGTGCTTTAATCTGTTTGTCTTATCCCAATATCCCTTCACCTCAAGAACACATCCTTAAGGCTAATTGACTATTTTGATGGCTTTATGTTTTCGAGAATAATGAGGCCTTCATAAGGAAGGATCCACACTCAAATTAGGGACATTCCCCAGGCCATCAAATCCAAGTGGATTTAGATTTTCTTGCTTCAAAGCCACATCAAAATATTTTTTGTGAGAGAATTGTTCCTTTGGGAGGATCATGACCTCAATAATCTCTTCAATCTTTGGGGAAGATGTCAGTATCATAGGTACATCTGGTGGCATGGTCCATTCAAAATAAGAAAAACACTGATTTGGAAACTAACTAGGGGAGAGATGTCTAATGTTGTGCAAGGACCAGTAATTGATATAATATTGGTCCCACCAAACAACCAGAAGTTGAGACTTGTGCAACCAATATTTAAACAAAAAAAAATAACATTATGTGCAAAAATGTTTTAATTTATGTCCAAAATTTCCCAAAACATTGACTGGGCCTACAACTCTCCATAAATATTATCTTAATACTTAAGAGTACAATTCATATTGACCCAAGTAGAAAACAAATGAAACCATAAATCCTTCCAAAATGGCCTATTCCAGAATTACAAAGTAAAAATCACTTCAACCCCCATTCATCAGAATTGAAGCTATGTAGTCCAAATAAATATCCATACCTGCAGATAATAAAAGTGAATGTATGTCAGCCATAAGTGTTGTGTTCTTTAACATTTAAACCCATTGTGTTCAATATGTGACACCCAACCGAATAAAATTTAAACCCGTTGTGTTTAATAAATAACACCCAACCCAATAACTTCAATAAATGATGCCCAACCCATTTTATTTCTCATTAAAATGGATAAAATCACATGTATCAACAAACAAAAAAATTATCAGCCATTAGATCACATCCAATTAAATCCAGATCAAACATTCAAAATTAAGTCCTTGCAATCCGTGTCCATCCTTACCACCAATTAAATGCAAGTTCAAAAAACTATAAAAGAAGTTCAACCACTGTTGAAGTTTCAAACTAGGTCCAAGAACACAGCTAAGGCTACCCTCAACAGGAAAACAACTTGCAAAATTACCATCTCTTCCCAATCCAAACCTAGGATGTTTGTGGTCACTATGAATATACAATAATGAAAAACATGTGTCCAAACAAATTAATTCAAACAACAATAACTACCAGATCAACATCTTAACTAAAAAAGGAATTGGGTGAAACTTTTTATAGTTGAAATTCCTCTTAGAACTTTCTTCATGTTTGACGAGTGTTAGCTATAGGAATAACAACAGTATTGACATTAGGTCTGTAAGTTTCCAAAGAACACAAATGAGGATTCAAGGATAGCCCCAAAGAAAACAAACAATGTAGAAGTACTTGAAGCATTACAGTCAACAATAAGTAGAGGGGTCTGCTCATAGTACCAAAAGGTGGAAACCTAGGGAAAACAAACAATGTAGAAGTTTATGAAGCATTACAATCAACAATAAATATATATGAAAAGAATGTAGAAACCCAAACGATCTTTTGGGAAAATTCAATACTAAAAGCATGAAAATATGTGAGTAGAGGCAGTCATGGTACTTAGAGACCTAATGAAAGTAAACAATATTGACAAACATGAGTCTAAACAATTTAATTTAAATATCAGTTTACAAAAAGAACTAAACTAATTGTTTATAAAATAACAATTGAAATTCCTAGGATGCCTATGAGTATCTCCAAAAGTGTCAGACTTTATAGTTTTCAACATTTAAGGATTAAATTTAATTGAAAAAATAGTAAGGCAATGCACTTTATAACTAGGTCCAAAAACACAGCTAAGGCTACCCTCAACAACCAAACAAATTGAAAAATTACCATCTCTTCCCAATCCAAACCTAGGATGTTTGTATTCACTATGAATAACAATAAACACAAAAATGAGTCTAAACAAATTAATTCAAACAATAGTAACTACCAGATCAACATCTTAATAGGAAAGGAACTAGGTGACACTTTTTATAGTTGAAATTTCTCTTAGAGCTTCCTTCATGTCTAAAGAATGTTAGCTATAGGAATAACAACAATATTGACATTAGGTCTCTAACTTGCCAAAGAACACAAATGAGAATTCAAGGATAACCCAAAGAAGACAAGCAATGCAGAAGTACACGAAGCATTACAGTCAACAATAAGTAGAGGGGTCTGCTCATAGTACCAAAAGAAGGTGGAAACCTAGGGAAAACAAGCAATACAGAAGTTTATGAAGCATTACAGTCAACAATAAATAGATGGGTCTGCTCAGATGACAAGAATGTAGAAACCTAAACAATCTTTTGGGAGAATTAAATACTAAAAGCAAGAAAATATGTGAGTAGAGGTAGACATGGTACTTAGAGACCTAATGAAACTAAACAATATTAATAAACATGAGGCTGAACAATTTAATTTAAATATCAGTTTATAAAAAAGAACTAAACTAATTGTTTATAAAATAACTATTGAAATTCCTAGGATGTCTGTGAGTGTCTCCAAAAGTGTTAGACTTTACATTTTTCAACATCTAAGGATTAAATTTAATTGAAAAAATAGTAAGCCAATGCACGTTATAACTAGGTCCAAGAACACAAATAAGGCTACCCTCAGCAGCCAAACAACTTGCAGAATTACCATGTCTTCCTAATCCAAACCTAGGATGTTTGTGGTCACTATGAATAATAATAAACACAAACATGAGGCTAAACAAAATAATTCAAACAACAATAACTACCAGATCAACATCTTAACCAAAAAAGGAACCAAGATAACACCAATAGAAAACAAGCCTCACTTAGAATTTTATGAAGCATTAGAGACAACAATAAGTAGAGGGGTCTTTTCATAGTACTAGAAGAAGGTGGAAACTGACATTAGTTTTCCAAGTACAAATACAGTCATGGTATTTTAAGTGTAAAAACAAGTTATGAAAACAACAATCACTAATAATTTTGAAGACATACAACAAATTCATTCTGTAGATTTGGTTTTTCAAGGATACTAACATACATGTTGATAATTTCTTGTAATAAAGTAGAAGTATTTTTGCCTTGTATGAAAGCATAATTTTCAGATATTCTTAACTAAATGCATGTAATAGTTCTGCAAGTTGTTGCATCTATGGAAAGATTTAGTTATGTTGCTCTTACAAGGAGAAGTGGCAGGAGAGTGACAAGGGGTGCCTAGCTACGATGCCCATCATTAGATGAGGACAGAATAGGTGATGTGAATGTCAACAATGCCACAAGAAACGTTGTTGAGGATGACCATGTGACTAAAGCTGATGTTGTCACATCATCACCCACAGAGCCACTGCTAACAACAATCCAAGGGGAAAGTTCAACTAAAAAGATCAACACTATAAGAGGATGGAAAAAAGAAGAAATGTTAGTTGCAATTGACGACATAGAGTTTAATAGATACTCAGTTCGGGCATCTGCAAAAAAACATGGTATTCCTCCTCATCAATGCATTATTGGATAAATGGACTGACTCATACCAAATATAGAGGGCCTCTTACAGTTATGATTGAAGAGGAGGAGGCCAAGGTGGTTGAATGGTGTAAAGATATGGCCCAATTGGGACATGGGCTAGAGTTGATACAACTCAAATCCACAATTGCTCAAATCTATCAGGGGAGGCCAAACCCATTCAAAGATGGGTTTCTTGATAAATCATGGTGGTTTGGGTTTTAAAAAATGCATCCATACCTTGTATTGAGTACAAGGGACTTGATAGAGACATAACATTAAATTTGTGCCCTCCAGTTGTATGTAAGTTCTATGAGACTCTTTCTAGTTCTTACAATAAACATTCTTATGGTGCATACCATATATGGAACTATGATGAAATAGGTTTACATGCAGGGAGGAATTGTGGCATGTGGGTAATTGCCAAGAGAGGGAGCCGAAATGTGCCAAAGATTTTTCCTAAGTGCATGGAGTGGATAACTATTTTATGTTGTGTCAATGCTGGTACTTCAATCCCAGGATTTTATCTATTCAAAGGTAAAAATCAACTGAAAAAATATATACAACATTGTGAACCAGGTGCATGCATGGTTGCACATCCCCATACATGGATGACTAAAGAAGTTTTTCTAATTTGGCTTGTCACTTTTCTTCATCTGTACGAGGTGGTGTCTCACCTAATAACAAACACCTATTGAAATTAGATGGCCATGGAAGCCACATGGTTGTACAAACAATTGAGGAAGAAAACAATTTGGCATCGACCTGTTGACATTGCCCGCTCATACCACTCATAGATTGGAACCCCTTGATGTTAGTGTGTTTGGTTCAATAACTATTTCAAGTTAGAGCATGCTACATGAATGGCAAAGAATCTAGGGGTTGAGGTGAAAAGGTTCGAGCTAGCAGATCTTGCAAGTAAAGCATTTAAAAGTGCTCTGACACCATCAAATATGAATACTAGCTTTAGGAGGACAAGTATATGGCCACTAAATTATGATGCTCTTATGCATGATACTAGTTGTCGCCAAGCATTTCATGTGGATAGCCAGGAAGAAGGGCATGTCCAAACAGGTGTTGAAGCAAAAGAAGTAGATGAACATGATGATGTGGTTGTAGCTGGGAATATGATTTCCATCTCTTGAGGACACTTATATGGTGAAGATGATGAAACTGTATGTGAAACACAGTGTAATCATGAACAAATTTGCAGTGACATGGAGGTCATTCTACCAACTCAAGAACATGAAACTTCTGTTGTTGATATTGTTAATGACATTGTTGAACATGCAGTTGACAATGACCAATTGAAATTTCCAAGCCAAGTAACCCCACCTTCATGGTTGGCAGAAGCTGTGATTAATTTGAATGAACATAGTGTCCCAACATTTAATGAACAAAGCATGAACATGCCTTCACAACTATTAGAATTGAATAGTGAAATTGTTCATTTTTTGTGGACAACAGATTAATGGAAGAAGGTGAAGCACATAATGAGGCATCAAATGAAGATAAACATATAGTTCAATCAGCTATCTTAGATACTAAAAGGGAATTACCAAGCAATGACATGCAGGTGGGAGGGGTGGAGAAGATAATTGGTTGGTTCCTAAAACTACCAGTAGAGAGAGTATCAATGAAAAAAAAGCAAGGTACACCTGGTAGTCTTCGTTTGGGCCAAAGTTCATATTTACTCACCTCAGAAGACTATATAGACCTATTAGTTGAGTCTGAAAAAAAAAGAAATTTGAAATGCAGGAATTAAAACAGAAAAAAAAGGATATAGCCAAGGAGAAGAAGGAAACAAGGATTGTTGAAACACAACGTCGAGTAGATGAAAGTCTTGAAAAAGATAAAGCAAAGCAAGAGAGGGACCAACAAAAACAAATGGCAAGACAAGAAGAGGAATCAAGAAAGGTACAACAAATGCTTGAAAATGAACAAAGGATGATCAATATGGTTGACAATGATGCAAGAAAAGCTGATGAAACCAATATTATGTCAAACACATTGGACAATATTGTAGATAATACACCATTATTCCAAGACCTCATAAACATTCAAGTGCCTCACGATCAAAATGAGGGTTTACCCACTTGCTTTAGTCCTACTAGAGGAGGTGTCAATTCTATGTATGCTCATCACACACCTCCATTTAATGCATGGGTTAGTAGTGCAAATGTGATGTATGGGTACTCAATTCCTCCATGGTTGGATGGTGCAAATTGGACTCAATCATATGGCAGCAATCAACCATTTCCTAATCAACCCTTTTTAGGTAGGCCAACCTACTTGGCTTAAGCAGGTAACTCAGGTAGTTTTAGCACTGAAGATTCTCAAGGCCATAAACAATAGGGGTGTCATATGTTTTTGGTTGTAACCACATTATGATGTGGATTTTGGATGGATTGTCTCTCTTTCTTGTCATGGAAATATTTTGGCTTACAACCTAGGTTGCTTTATTTCATAGTGTTTGCGGCATTGTAACCAAAATCCATTTTAGAAGGAACATCTATAGTCTATTATAATGTAGAAATATTACCCGAGAATGCAAATAGGATTTTTTGTTATGCCTCTACACACCAAATGATTTACAACACATTTAAAACTGAGTTGTAAATATGATGAAAAACAAATGAATAATGAAACATTGAACAAATCACTTATTTAAATACGAAAATTCCATAAAACAATGAACTGTAAAAGTACCTAACCTCACACCACATATGAAACCTCATTTACCGCAAGTTAACTTAGAAGACAAACATAGTGCATGTGCTTCTTGCTTCTTTAAAGATTTGAATGTTAAAAGAAAAGCAAATAACAACTAACAAATATTGCTTCTTTGAATATTTGTATTACCTCTACACACCAAATTATTTACAACACATTTAAAATTGAGTTGTAAATATGATGAAAAACAAATGAATAATGAAATCTTGAACAAGTCACTCATTTAAATATGAAAATTCCATAAAAGAGTGAACTGTAAAAGTACCTAACTTCACACCACATATGAAACCTCATTTATTGCAAGTTAACTTAGAAGACAAATAGAGTGCATGTGCTTCTTGCTTCTTTAAAGATTTTCATGTTTACAAAAAAAAAAGCAAATAAGAGCTAACAAATATTGCTTCTTTAAAGCTTTGTATTACCTCCACACACCAAATGATTTACAACACATTTATAACTGAGTTGTAAATATGATGACAAACAAATGAACAATGAAATTTTGAACAAGTCACTTATTTAAATATGAAAATTTCATAAAACAGTGAACTGTAAAAGTATGTAACCTCACACCACATATGAAACCTCATTTACTACAAGTTAACTTAGAAGACAAATAGAGTGCATGTGCTTCTTTCTTCTTGCTTCTTTAAATCTTTTTATGCAAAAAAATGTATAAATTGTGCTTGCATCATTGTCAATAAAATCATGTATAAACGTTGATTGTGACATGCCCCGTCATTTGGAGTTGGTGAAACATGATGCAAGCACAATTGATCTCGCTTCTTGCTGATATGGTTCGTAACACTAGAAAGCAAGGAGATTCATAAGGAACCTTTAAAAAAGGAGAATAGTTCTTGTTGTGCAGGTGTTGACAGTGGTGGACCTGCCAACATTTAGGGGATCTCCCCAGAATGAAATCCCAACTAGACCTCACACCATTTGGCTAGGAGTCCCATTCGGTATGATGGCTTAGTTGGCATTATCTTAAATGTTTTCCTTAGCTCTTACTTGTCAGCACATGAGAGTGGTATGCTTCGTCTTCAAGGTTCATGTGCCTTGTGATTGCTAGTGTTACTTGTGTTAAGGTTCTTTCACTGTAAAGGGAGAAGGTAGAGGTGAGTCCCTAGACAAAAGGGAAGGAATCCCAACTCTGTCAAAGACACACAACACAACATCACATGCACAACTTCTGGAGGAGCATTCCACACAGATGTGGTAGTTTCAATACACAAGAGGAGATAGCACATACAACATCTAGCAGGGAAGTCCACGTGAGTGCGACGTTCGTTATAACAATTTTATGGGAAAGGTTCTGTCTGATGTCCAGTGAGGCAACCCACGCAGGCAGGACAACATTAACAACTTATACAACAAATTTTCATCAATATATATGTATTAGAGCAACCAAAAGAGTTCAATTGTTTAACACAGGTTAAAGCAACATGCATTACAAGTGTTCAAGATTAGTCTTACAAATAGTTACAATACATGTGTGAAAATGTGTTGGCCTATTATCAGGCTTCTGAAATAAGCGAAAGTTCCAAGACACATCGATACACCATACATCACTAACCCCATAAAAGGGGCGTTGAAGCCACTGCTCGCTCCTTAAAGAAAAGACTACAGATTCTCAAGGCTATGTGGGAGGAGCCAAGGTGAAAAAGTCCTTTGCATGTACAATGAGGGAGTATTTATAGCAAAGGGAAACACTAGCCCTTGTGATTGTTCGACTTCCCTCATGACTGTTTCACTTATTTGACTCTTTAGCTTTACATGTCTCTTCATATGATATTTGGGTCTCTTGGACTTCCACGTTACATTACATTGATTTAATAGTATGTCCCATAGTAGTGATATGGCCGACATGGCTCATGACACAACTCGACACGACTGTGATGGTATGTGCATGTTCCTGGTGGTGTCCATGTCGAGTTGCAACGCTTTTGAGTGATGGATGTTCTCTTGGTGTATCATAGCTTCACCTCTGCATGGCAAGGTGTGCTGAGTCTTTGATGGTCTTGGTGTTGTTGGCATTATGATACAAGTGTTTTCCTTGATGGAAACTCACACAGATGACAGATCATAGTGCAGCAGGTCAGTAGCAAAGAATTATACGTAAGTTCACTATATACCAAGTTGCGTACATACACAGGTTCTCTATATACCAAGTCGTGTACACACGCAAGTTCACTATATACCAAGTCACATATATATGCAGGTTCACTATATACCAAGTAGTGTATACACACAAGATCATTATATACAAAGGCGTGTATATTGTACACATGCACTTTCATGCAAGGAAAGGTGCGTACATGTCGAAAAACTAAGTTTTGGGTCTGTGGTATTTGGTCCATGGTATTTTGGTATTTGGCCCTTGGTATTGCGTCCGAAGTGTTGAACCCAGGTATTGGGTCCCTAGTATTGGTTCTAAATGGTTTTGGACCATGGTATTGAGTAACGCCTAAGACTATAAAAGGAGAAGAAGATCATTAGACAAAGGCATTCAAAAAATCTTGAATATCTGATGAAGTATGAGATCCAGTATGCAGGTTATGGGTTCATGATGCTTTGCTTGATCTAAGCTAACGAGGAATCTCAGCGGTTGATGGAGAACAAGATCTAAGGATAGATCAGGATCTAATGGCTTGGAATGAATCATCTCTATACGGTTTGATATTATTAAGTTTAGATCTGTATACTGATGCATGTAATGTTCTATAAATATTATGATTGGTATAACTCAAGTTTGGAATAGCTCTGGTTGCTAACACACATATTATCATTGTATATGTAATAATATCGGTATGTCTAAAGTTAGGAAGTGTAGCAAGTTATAAGTAAGTAATTAATGACATATACGTTGGTTAGCTTTGGTGAAGTTGCATATACATGCTGGTTCAGCTCTTCCAAGTAGCGTATGCACTCTGATGCATGATTTTTGATGATATAGTTAGATCTGAACATTGTTGCAAAGTTCTGTGTTCTGGTGACTTCAGTACATTGACAGGGTTTCAGTGATTTTAGTATTGGCTGATTCAGAGATTGATGATGCTAGTGTTGATTGATTGTGTGCCTCAATGATATTGATGGGTCCAGTATGAAAGTTGGATGAAACGTGGCCTTCAGATTATGGTGTTGTGCTTCAGGAGTATCCAGTCTGAAAATTTATGAAACGCGGTACCTGGAGGAAGAAAGAGAAGGTTGTAGCCTTCTGTAGGTCGGCACCTACGTACTAGTACATCAGCTAGTACAAGAGCTAAGGGGGTGGTAGCTCCCTTCCAGTAGCAACTGGAAAACGAGTGAAGGTTGGAGCATTCAGTAGGCCGGCACCTATGTAGTGGTAAAAGGATCGGATAGCACAAGAGCTAAGGGGGTTGCAACTCCCTTCCAGGAGAAGTTGGAGAATGAGAGAAGGTTGTAGCCTTCTGTAGGTAGAAACCTGCATACTGGTATAAGACTGCACCAGTACAGAAATATTGTAAAAAGAAGTTTATTATTAGAAGAAGATAGAGACAAATTGCAGCAGGTGGTTTTCACCCACATTGGGTTTCCACCTTACATCTTGGTGTTCATGTGTGTTGCTTATGTGTGATGATCTATTCTGTTTTACTGCTCTTGTTTATTGTTCATATGGTTAATAATGTTCTGATGCACTCATTAAGGATCAACTAACAAAATCATAAGTTTACTGGATATGCTTGTTGCATTACACACAGTTGTGTATACATGCAGTTTGCCTTAACTGAAGTAGCGTATATGAATCTTAATATGGAAATGAAAAAGTTATATTGGATTGATAATACTGATCAAGCCCCCCCCTCTCAGTATTATTTCCAACAAATTGGTTATCAAGAGCAAGTCCTTTGGTATAAGATTTGATCGCCTTGAGGAGATCTAGAACAATGGGAAAGAAGCTTAAGAAAGAAAAGTGCCTAAGAAGAAGAATGACATCTCAAAAGAGCTATGACAGTGGGAGAATCGATTGGGGAATATGTGGAAGAACTACTTCAAATTCAAGAATCACTTCAGAAATGAAGATGAACAAGCAA
>APFE031403641.1:8335-39948 GCA_000404065.3 Pinus taeda
ATAGAAGAAAGATCACACCCCGGGTTAGCATAAATTTTGATGTTTTTCTGTCTATTAGAATACAATAGCATAGCATTAAATTAGAATTAGAATAGAAGTATTCCATTTAGAACAGAAATACCCATCTTTCTCACACACACACACACACTGAATTGGGAAACTAGTCCCATATCCCCAGTCGGACCCTCTATACCAAATAGATAAGGAGCTGCCAACCAAGGTCCGGACCGGGCAGGTATCCCCCTTGTTGTAGACCCGATTTTCGGGGCCTTCAACAGGTTCCAGTGTTCCCACATCAGACACCCCTTAGGCAGATCGTGGTCTCGGCAATAGAACCATTTGTTGGCTTATATGGGCCTAACCCAGGTTTGGAGGGGTTATTTAGCCAGACAAATCCTGCAGCTACAAAACCTTTCGGCAACAGACCGCGGAGCATGGACTGATGTCTCACTCGAGGTAGCAGGGGAGGGTGCTGGAACCAGGTTTCCGCACCCTTGGGATGTATTGATGTGGTCTGGAAGGTTCGCACACCATCCCGTGGCTTCGCACCACTCTGCTTCGCGCAACCCAGAATACTCCTTAATACTTATAAATGTGTTGTTTATAGATTCAATCTACCTTTTATAGTCTTTAAGCAAACAATTATTAGAATTAACTGGCTCACGCACTTAGAATAGATACAGATTCACATATATTCATGTCATAATAATACGCGCATATATCAAACAATTATACTAACCATACATTAGCCAGATTCGCAGTAATTCAGATTTCATATAGAATTTCAGAATCCACTTATCTTTTTTCAATTTCTTCACCAATACATCCAGATCCATCCTACGCACTCAGCTGCAAGGGTCCGCATACATAGCAGTGGAATCTTCCAGGCCTCTACGCACACAGCTGCAGAGCCTCTATCTACTACCCAATACCCTCGACTCGGACTTACAGATGCTTCAAGACTTTTCTTCTCAAAAACCCATTACATATCAGATCCAAGATTTCATATCAAAAATCTACTTTCCACCCATAGAGCCTCGCTCTATTTATACCTTCCTATGGTCCACAGACTGACTTACTTCCTATCATTTTATATTATATCTTTTCGTGCTCCCCACATCCCGCGGAGTCATTACCCTATCTCTACCCAAAATTACGGGCTTTGTGCCCCCTGACCGTTACGTGGGGCTTCTGCTACCCAACAAGAACATGTGTATCTAAGGGTCAAACCGTGGAAAAGAATCCTTAGCACTGGTAGTTGTGCTAAGTTAGCACCACAATTTTGCGGGTTGTTTGAGGTGCTCGACCAAGTGGGTCAAGTAGCATACCAATTAGCTTTACCTGCTCATGTTAAAGTATATAATGTATTTCATGTGTCGTTATTAAAAAAATATGTGCATGACAACTATCATATAATTTATTGGAATTTGTTATAGGTGGAGCCCAAAGGAGACTTTCTGTCTGACCCACTCCGCATTTTGGAGAGGAGGGAAACCATAAGGTGTAGTGGTAGCACTTTACGCCGGAGGAGGAAACCTAGGAAAAATAAGATGTTATAAGAGAAGCATATTTGGGATTGTTCCAATATGAATAATAAACACTGAGGATGGTGTTAGTTTGAAGGGAGGGAAGTTGTAACACCCATGTTGTAACTAAAACAATTAGTTATTTTTCTGGTGTACTATTACTAGTGGTTAACTAGGGATTGAGACGAATTGACTATGGTTGGAAAAATAAAATAATTTTCAAATAAAGAAAGAAAGTTGTTGTTTCCATTTCTGAATATCATAATGGCTGACACCAGAGTAAATGATACTTGCTAGAATCTGGGAGGGGTCATAATCAAATTAAAATTCCTAAATTTAAATATATGGATATATATTAAACCCTCGGTGGGAGATAAAGACCGAGGATAAAAGCAATGCAAAGGAAAAAACAAGCTTTTTCTTTTAGGGAAAAAAAACTAAAATCTAGGCTAAGGGGATGCAGATTCCCAGAAGGCAAGACACTACGAAGGAAAAATTTGTGGAAAAGATAATGATAAATAAACATTATCAAGGCTCAGTAGGGGTACTGAGACATGGCAAAGCTATCATAACTTGAGTGGAATCAGAGGTGATTCAAGGTTGGGTGGATCGGTATTTCAAGCCATAGATTTTCCAGCATTAGAGTACTGGTCAGAGGTTTTTGTACTCACTATGAATTTAATCATTGTTAGTACTTATGCTATTAGAATGAATTTTTCATAAGTTGTTTATCCCGGTTACTGTGAATATTGATTGTATTATGTACATGTTAAATGTCATAAATAAATTGTAGAGTAAGTATTCGTTTTAAGTTATAGGAGTCCTAATATTCTGTTCGTAGCATGCAGAATGCATGGCAACTAGTTTGTAACCGAATAGAATACGAATCTATGTGTTTATATTTTGAAACCAGCTTAAGTGCATGCATGCCGACAACTATGGTAAACAATGAAGTAAATATATGAATAAAATGCATGATGTACAAGTTCGTAATTGAATAGAAGTAGAAACTATGCATTTACATTTTGAATATATTTAATTAAATGCATGCAGGCAGTTGTGATTTATAGTGACGTGAATGAATAAATTAGATGCATGACATACAAGTTCACAATGGAACAAAAGTAGAAACTGTGCATTTATATTTTGATTAGCTTTAATTGAATGCATGCTGGAATTTGTGCTAACAGTGAGTTAGGTAGATAAAGAAAAGGCAGGGCATACAAAGCTCACAAGTGTTTTGGAATAGGGAAATTGTGAAATTAGTTGCTAGAATAATTTTAAGTGAATGCAGGTAGGAAGTTTAACTCTTGTATAAAACCCACAGGAAAATGTATCAACAAGCATAGGAGAGTCAGTGGAAAGTGGACTACATGTTACCCATGTAGCTAACTTTCCGCCATAATGCAATTTTAGATTTCTACAAAAATTAAAATATGTATTGTCGATTTGTATTATAAACTAGATGGCAAGTTAATGTACACACTATGGAATCAAAACATTTCCTCGTAGATATCAACTATAAAACAATTGACAACATGCGCGAGGTCTATGAAAATATTTTCAACTAAGTACATGCACAAAAAGATTCAGCTACTAGTTGCTAACTCAGAAACTCAAAATGAGTAACTCAAAAAAGAGTATCATACTAACACCAACAACATGATACCCATCTATGGATTTCCAATTAACAATTAATACTCAAAATTTCAATTCTAGTTGACTTTGAAATAGATGAGTTATGAAGGAACCCAAAACGGGATATAAATTAAGTAGTTCTCCGTTACCATACAATAGCACCACACTAAGCTTAAGGCCATATTCAACAAAGCATAAAAAAGTGCACACAACCATCCTCATAATATTGGTATAGAGCCATAATTACATGAAACCTCTAGTTGGAGTCTCATAAACCACATACATATAAATAAAACAAAATAGAGTAGAAGTCTCACAATGCCTCGGGCATATACACCCAAGCGAAAGACAACTTGATTCAACTAAAAAAAAGGGAAAACAAGCATACAAGAAGGTATTGGAAGACTCCCTGAGGCCTTTCCTATAAAATGATACAAACTCTATGCAATTCTAAACATTGGCTAGTGTGTCGTAGGAACCTCCCGTTCAGGGTGAACTTAACATAAAAATAATAAGGAGAATAAACTCTCATGAACCAAACTCCATTGAGGGGAGGAGGTCGAAAGCGAAATGATACCAACCTAGAATCGTAGAAACAAGAGTTAGCATGAAGAGATACCAAGTCATGCACAGTAACCATCCAAGCTAAACCCTAGTCCCATCTATACCTGAAACTAGACAAAGAGAAGATATTATAATGATGAGAACTTGAAAATGGTAGAAAATTATCATAAAGGAATATTTCGAGCATGCATATATAAATACTGGATTAAAAGACCAAAAAGCCTCACCTAGTGAATATTTTTCGAAGTAGGGTTTCGGTTGACCCACTTGAGTACATGGGAAGAGCAGCTAATCAATTTCAAGGTAACAAGGTGAAGTTGACCAAGATACATCATAAACTCTCTAAAGTAGAGAATAGTTGGCAAACCTAGGCACCGAACACGGAAGGGGTGGAAGGCTAAGAGAGATGAGTTGGTTGCCTCTAGTGATGCCTTGTGTTGCCCCTGCATCGGGAACCCTTGAGTCAACATAAATAGAATTAAGAAGTAAACTTGAAATAAATTGGATGGGAGACAAAATAAATTAGAATTCAAAAAGATAGGGTTACCTTGGCCTGTGTCGAATGGGTGTAGAAAAAATTTCCAAAGTTCCCTTGACCCCATAAAAGTGCTTCGATTACCCCTGGAATTTGTAGCAACTCATCGAGGAGGGTTAAACTGTAACTGTAAATGTCGAATGGTAACAGGTCTAAACCTGAGCAAAACATGAGTGTTGAGTTTCCACACTGTGTTGCAACGAAAAACCAGACAGGGGTAGCATTGTGAAGAGAAGGGGTATGAGAGGGAGTATGGAGTATTGGAGGAGGAACATCACCTTTGTTAAAGAGCGAGGAGAACAGATGAAACAAGACTAACAACGAACTTAGGGATCATAGAGTAGTTAGGGTTAGTAAGAAGAGATCTACGTTATCGACCAGAAATCGGTGAATCACAACCATAGATGTTCCCTTGAACAAATAAACTTGAATAAATGTGCCCTCAAGTATCCCGTTCACGTGGGCTGGGACAACGTGGAGGTTCGTCATAGGCTTGAGCACTGACAGTTGAACAAACACCAGGTATAACGAGTACAAGGCTAAGTGGGTAAATTTGTCATTCATTTCATGTAGGGGCAGGTAGGATGCCACATCCTCCAAAGCCGTATATGTAGTACTAGAAATAAAGGGTCCACAAGGATTATAATTCACACCAATGAAGCCATCACCCTCCACATGTAAGGGGGTTACACAATCCTCTTGCCAACGTATTGTATGGCATAGCCAGCTATGCTAAACACTTGAGAGGTTTGGTTAGGCAGATGTAAACATAGGGAGGTTAGGAATTTATGTAATCCTCTTACAAAAATAAGTATGGAGGACCGAGGTGAAGGGTAAAAAAATTTAGGTTATACCAAGTTGGGCAAGATAAGGTTGTATTTCATGAATGCAAATATGTGTTATACCAACATGTTAGGAAATATTAACTTTCATATACGAATAGACTAGTATGTGAAGGTACTCTACAATGTCAACCGTAATTACTTCATATCTATGCATTGTTATTAGCTAGAAAAAAAATGCTATCATATGTTGTCATGTTTTTTTTAGGTTCATTACAATTTATTAAACCACTCTGTTCAGCGCTATTTTAATTTATAGCATTAGGTCTAGAGCGGTTACGGTGGAATTTTTATTCTGGTCCTACTCTGACCATTCTTTATCGATTTCTGTTGTCCATCATCTTTCACACCATTTTGATTAACTATGACACTTACCCAAAACCAGAGTGTTTGATTTTCCAACTCCACTCTATTATCAATTCATTATTTATTTCTCGTATTTGTTGGTTTGATTGTTACAACATTTCAAATGTTGGTAGAGAAAAAATGTTTATTGTTGTAGTACTCGAACAAATATATGGCAACCATACAATGCTATGTAACTATTTAGCACTAATAAATAACAATAATTAATACTCATTATTAGTTCTACAATTAATGTAACTCAACACTATGTAATGTTCCTTGATATTCCTACATACTAATTAAATACCATCCACATTTCTCTTTACAGTATCCACTTTTTCTCCCATTTGACTAATTATTCAAGCATGATCCCATTTGAAATCACTAAATAACCACATCTTTATCCTTTATCTAAAAGTTCTAACAAGTAAATTTTCACTACCTATAACTTTGTTCATGATAAAATAGAAAAAAATGAATAGAATCAAATGAAATAAATAAAACAAAGTTTCACAATAAAAATTAATCCAACCAAAATTGTCGTTAGGGAAACACTTGGGAATGCACACTTTTTCACCATCCAGCCGTGAACTGCAATATCCCAGTTCACCCCCAGGTTGAGAAGTTATTTCCAGGGTATCAACAACCTTGTTGATCCCTTCAACATGTATTTAATACCTTTATTTCATGATAAGGCTTGCTTTAACGACATCCCACTATTATCGCTTTTCTTATCCAATTGCTAAGGATTTTCCATAAAATCCCACATTCTTCCCCCGCAGTACTTTTATGCTTATCCAAACTTAGCATCTTTCTCCGGCTAAGAACCTAATGGGTCTTTCTCTCCCATCCATTAATCTTATCTATAATTTTGTTCTAGAATTATTATCATGAACACTTATCCAATCTCATTTCCCTATGAGATTATATTCTTTCATTTTGGCAAGAATATCATATATAGGTGTCCCATTCCCAAGTACCTATACTTCATTTAGTTATTCTCTAGAAATTATTTAATTACATAATTGTTCCAATATTTTCCATGAATTTTCCACCAACCTAACCAAACAATATTATTGTGATGGAGGGCTATTACATTATCCTCCCCTTTAATTAACACCATCCTCAGTGTTTGTTATCCAGGTTGTTTTTTGTTCACCTCCCTGAAATATTGTTGGATGTATTTTCCTCTTTCCATATTCTTGGTCTCATGCATCATTCCGCTTTTACCCTGAGCAACAACTCACTTTCAGAGCTAGATCTATTTCCAGGTTTAAGATACCATGGTTTTGCCACATGCTCCCCTTGACATTATCTGTAAAAAAATCAATCAACCAAATAGAAGTTGTCATGTACTTGTTTTACAAGTAACAACATATATAAAAACATTATAATTTTAAATATGACTAGAAAATACTATTTGTTATGATATAGTTCCAATTTTGTTAGTTCTGTGCAGTTTTAGTAGTCCGTGAAACCCTTTTCATTGTCGAAGAACTTTCCTCTTCTCTTAACCAAAAGGAAGTTTCTTTCTATTTTTCACTATTTGTCACGATCACGGTTTTTTTTTCCATTTGGGTGACTACTCAACTTGGACGCACCCATATTTTTGCATTCCTTCCATGCCCTTTTCTAGTATATATGCTGTATAAATTTCACCCGTATTCAACATACTATTTACATGCAACCAATAGGGTTAGAATTCCTCATATATATTACCTTAATAGACCCAAGGACATATACATTATCATAAATATGCCTAATTTATAAACTTCAAGATACAGTATGGTATCTTGCTTTGCACATTTCGCATAGGAAAATATCAATTAACAATGAAATATTTGTAGCAGGTTATAATTTAGATATGATTTTCTCACTTGTACTGCTACTGCTTCCATTATATTTTTATTTATAACTATTATTTTATTATTAGCATAGCCTACAGGTGGACTCTATGACACCCATTCGCGACTAATCCCTCTTACCAGTACTGGTAGTTAATCAGTATCAATGTTCACCGACTATCAACATCATGTATTTCACACTTTTGTGAGACCTTGTTTTTGTTATTTCTTCAACACTGTAGGTTTCTAGTTCCAATTTTTTAGATTGTTCCATTCTTATCTCTTCCACTAATTTAAGTTCGTTAGCTCTTGTTTGTAGCTAATATCCCTTAGAATCATTATTTTGAGATTCTACTATTGTTTCACTGAGATCTAATATATTTAAAAGTAAATCATTCTACACATGGATATCTTGTTGATTCCATTCCAAGGATGCTTCCAGCCTCTTCTTATATTACTGCCACTCATTTCCTAGAATAGATTTTGTCATTGATTCCAATATATGTCTCTAATGGTAAATATTTTTCCAACTCCTTAAATAAAGGAGATTACTTATTCAAGCTATCTGCTTCTTTTTTTAATTTGTTGTTGGTAGCAAATCACATTTTCTCTTAATTTTATTAGTTGTTCCATCAATTACATTCAACCCTCATTGATAGTTTAATTCTCAACGTGAAAGGTGTAATATTGGAAATACATCTACAATGAGCATTTGTTGCCTAGTAGTTGTATTTCAGTTGTATTACTCTAAATACTAACTATGCTCAAGAAATTTTCCGTTTTCCATACTTATTGTATGTTATTAATGAGCTTAATAATTCTTAATTCTTTATTCTATATCCTATTTATGTTTATATATACCACAACGACTTAGATTTGATCATCGTGTTGTATGCTTCTCTCTTTCTTAATCAAAATTTTCAGCAAAATACTGGGTATTCCCAATTTCCAATTTACATTCTTGCTTATTTTATTGGAAGAACCTATAATAGATTCCATGGGTTACCCAAAACCAGCTAGCATTGATTATATAATATTATTATTTCTCATTGCCACTTATTAATGATTCCTACCTCTAGTATATTTATTATGCATTTCCAACACATTCCAACCTTCATTTCTTCTACAAAAATGTGTCCAACCTACTTGTCCCTTTAAGCTACCCATTTTCTACAACACATTTCTCGTATTTGAGTGACTCTCTTCACTCTTCAACATCATATGCCTTATATTTCCTAACCTTTCATCCTTACTCAAGACTATAGGTAAGCATGGCACATCCACCTTTGGTTAATTTAGATCCAAAAGTCAGCAATTTTTTTCATAGTAACCTATAGTTATATAAAATAGTGACACACACTTCCTTAGTCTTAGTATTCAGAAATGATACTATAATCAGCTTATTCTAATAGAGATTAAATCATATCATCCAACTAGAAACATCCTCAATCGGTCATAAAGAATAATGATTATCACTTTTATGTTTTAAATAAGAACAAGGAATTGTACTTCCAAAATTTGGCATGGGTGTGAGTTAACTTCCTCTGAAATCTAGAATGTCTCTTCCTTGTGATTGCAATCAAGCTTGTGTATTTGCAAATTTATCTTTGGGATCTTCTCAAACAATACAAATCCCATCTATATGTTTTTATTGAAACCCTTGAGCTAAGTTAAATTTATTTCCGTAACATTTCTTAACTCCTAGATCCCTTGTTCTTCTATCAGTACTAGTCAATTGGTAGTGGCAAGATCAATACTTTATGAAAATGTGTTATTAATGTTGTTTTTTCTATTCTCGACATCTTCTCTCTATATGTATATAGTAAGTTCTAAAATTTTCTTCCATGGTTTTGTTGTACCCTTTACAATTTTGTCTCATAGATTTATCATTCGATTAGACTACTCCGGTGTTTCCCTATCCACATTGTTATTTTATCCAGTGATATTGTTACAGTTCACCATCTCATAATCCATTTCAATTCATTTACCTTCCAATCTTGGAAGTTTATAATAGATTTACAATAATACGTTCTAATCCCACAAAATATTTATGACCATTTTCCTTCAAATTTACTCTCAAGACAGGATTCTTTAAGATTTATGTGTTGGTATATCAAACTGTTAGGTAAACTTGACTCAGGATAGAGTCAAAAGTTGACGAGGTTAAATAGTGATGGTTTTGGGGCACATGGTATTGTGCACCCATGGTATTCTGCCCATGGTATTATATGTAATGGAGCCTATAAAAGGCTGGAAGGACTTCATTGTAAAGCATGGCCTGGAGGTGAGCGGGGAAGGCTCACTTGGCCGGATTGGCCAGGGTTTTGGCCAAGGATAATGAAATTTCATTATGATTGGGTTTTTCCCCGGATTTGGGGTTTTCCCGGATAAACATGTGTATTTATGTGTTTATGGTTATTGCTGGTTAATTTTATATTTATTCCTCTGGGTAATTAATTTATGTTCTTGGGTAAATTTCTTAACAGGAATCCTTTGCTATAGACCAGAGGAGAAACTATGGAAGCTAAGGAGCAGTTAAGAATTCCCTAACTAAGGTAGTTTAGCATCAAAACATTAAAAATGTAAAATAGTTAAGGCAGTGTGCATTCAAGCAATTTCTAAAATATCATTCCATGTTATACATTTAGATTTTAGAGGAAAAAACAAGATTATGAAGAAACATAAGAGAAACAATAGTAAACATGTGAGAATAATTATTTGTATTTCACTTTACAAAAGAATCCTGTAAAATATCTAACCTTTATTCCTTGATCCAGCAAGCCAATCCAGTCATTGATACAATAGAACTTTGAATTCAAAGAAAATTCTATAGAAATGTCGTGGAATCCACACGACATACTTTGAAATGTGAATTATTTATAGCAAAAAATAATTACAAAATATCTCATAACAGTTTGAGATTTAATATAGGGAATAAAATATCTTCATGCATGAAGATAGAGACAGATGTAAAATTGTTTCTTGTTGTCCCTTTTATTGTGGTCTTACTGGTTGTTTTTGTTGAGCCTTAATCCCTTTAAGCTAGCTGGTAGTTGAGGTATTTCTTGCACTGGAATCTTCTTTACCTTGATTTTTCACTGATAGTCTTTGATTCTATTACTCTTTAACCTTGTTTATCTGTCATTCACCTATTTCACGTGGCTGCCTTCAGATTTACTGTGGTAACTTTCTGATGTACAACTTTTTCATAGTAAATCTATCATTTTTTCCCACCATTTGGCCTCAGGAAATATCACCTTTAACATTATTCTGTAAATTTCGTCTGCCTCTGTGTATTTTTCAAAATTAGGCTTGGTGAGAAACAAATGCCTCAACTCATGTTCTAGGAAAAATAAGTTTTCCAATGTATCATATAATACTTTGCCAGTGGGCAAAGCTTTAATGCCTAAAGAGCTAGATTGTTCCTTGGCCAACCTCCTGAGTCTATCACTATAGTCCAATTAGGTCATTAGTTTATCACTGATGACCATACGACTGGGAATGCCTTTGTCCCTCAAAATTTGAAATTTGGCCATAAACCTGTGAATGGCCACCTACATGTTGTGGAACTTTTCTTCTAAGCCAAGCATGAGATTTCTTTTGCAAAGAACCTTTTTAATCTCTACGATGGCTTCGATCCTATCCTCTACACCATGCTCATAGAGCTCATATATCTTCTTACTATTTAGGAGGTGGATGAGTCGATTTGCATCCTCAGGTTGGTCTCCTAATTCTTCCCTCACTTTCTGGATATCCTCAGTGGCTACCTTCACCAATTCAATTTTCTCAAATACATCTTGATTTGATGGCCAAATATCATTGACAGAGTCAATGATATTGGTCCATAGCATCTCTTTAGTCTGTCCTAGTTGCTTCTGTAGTGTCAAATATTTCTCTAGGGCTTTGATTTTCTCACCCATGCTTAGGGATTTCTGTGTTTCTTCTCTTTGCTGAATTTGGGCAAGTTTACAGTCAGTTTCTAAACTTGCCACTTTCACCTTTAATCTTTTCAGCTCTGTGGCTTGGATGGACATCTTCTCCATAGCTTTTACTAGTTCTTTTGTTTTTTCAGTCGATGTACTTGTTGTAGTGGATTCAATTGTAATTTGCAGTGTTGTGGTAGGTGGAGTTTTAGGTTCCAATGATGCTGCCAATGTGGAAGGAGCTGCTATTGTCACTGTAGGGATGGAAATTATGGAAGTTGTGGCTAGATCACTTTGTTTGGACTGAATCAAAATGTCCAACTCCTTGTCTGTTTCTTTAAGCTGATCATTTAGCTTTAGGACTAGCTCCATAAGCTCTTAATGTCCTTTTTGTGCTTATAGGACTTCCATTGTTTGAGGGTGATGCATTTGAGGAATTTTGAGCTGCTTCTTCAGGGCATCAATGTCATCATTCTTGTTTTTAATTAGCTGCTATTTTGCTTTCACATCCTTGGGATCATGTCCCAATCCTATCACTAAGTCCTCTAAGGACTTGATTCTTGTATCTTTGGTCTATGAGGAGGCCTTCTCCAACTGAAAATGAGCTGACATATTATTTAAAGAGTTTTGTAGTTGGTGTGCTACTATGGCTTTCCCCGTCAATGTAGAATAAAACATCTCACCTGTTTGTTTGTGAAACTCAATCTAGTCAATGGGATGAATATCCCTTGCCAGTACTTCAAAATCCGCTCTTTTGAAATCTATTGGTGTCCTTCGTTGCTGAGTGGTCGTCTTGATGAAGGTCATTTTCATCTTCTCATCTTTGAAATCATAGGCTAACATGAGCCTTGTTTTATTGGTAGGGGTCATTTTCAGGTACTGTGCATAGGTTTGGGCTTTTAGCCTCTCATTTCTGGCCTTTATTGCTTTGCATTTGTCTTTGATGTCTTGGTCTTTATCTACTGGCATTTTGAAAGAGGATACCTCAACACTTTGTTGTATTTACAACATCTGAGTGTGGGATGTGGAAGCTTCTAGGATGCCTCTAGATGGAGTGGCATGCCTGCTCCCATCTCATTCTGTGCTGGTAACCTCAGTTGTCTCCTCTATATATTCCTATTCAGAAACATGATGTATCATTTGTCTTTTAGCCTGGATTGTCTTTGCATAGGATTGTGATGTTGTTCTTTCTAAAGGAGTGACCCCTTCACTATTTCTCTTGAGGCTCTTCTCCTCATTTAGAGTAGTCTGTAAGACTGGTGGGGTACTCATGGTGGCCTCTGGTCTATCTATTTTCTCTGATTGCTCTGGTATGTCTAATTTCTCTGGTGCTTCTAATCCTTTTGGTACTTTTTATCCTTCTTGTACCTATGATTCTCCCTAGACTTGTGATTCTCCTAGCACCTATAGGAAAGAACCCTCAACATTCTGTTTCTCTAGATCAATTAGTGTGTTTTCCACAACAACTTCAGTACTATCCCTATCCTCTGAAGTGTTTTCCACCCATTCCAATTGGTTGGCAAAATTTTCTATTTTAGTGATTTAGAGATGAATATAAGGAGCCATCTTGCTTTTCTATCTTTTGTAGCAGATGAAATCCAAGGGATCATATCACCATAAGAAGCTTTGTTTTAGATTTAATATTTGAAGGATTTGGTTTGCCTCCTTTCTAGCTTCTTGGCTATTACAAATGAAGGGACCTAATTGGTCTTTCATCCTGAGTTGGGCCTTCTTTTGGCTTTGACAAAGTGTATCTCATCTGAATTGATCATTTTCCTATAGTACTCTACAGCAAATAACCTCATTGGTAGGTATTTGGGTAGTTTGTATGGGGCTATCTCACATCCATAAATTCTAATCTCAGTGTGGTTTTGGTACAAGTACCAATCCCCCACTTTGGATTTTTTTGAGAGTTGCGGGATCCTCCTTATATCTGAACTGATCCTTCGATGAAGGCTTCTTATTAGCATTGTCATAATGGGATGTACAAATAGGTCTATGAAGTTTGTATACGTATATGGGGAGTCATATTTATGGATTAATGGAGTCCAGAAAATTACTGACCTAGGGTAACCTTTTGTGTCAATCTTTTGAAGAGAAAATGGAAACTTATCAGCTTGGCAATATAGAAGGACATGATACAAATTAAAGGAGTACTTGAAGACTCGCTCATTATCATCCTAAGGAACTCGTCATACATCCTATCAGCTATAAACTTGGCATAATCATAAATAACAACAGGAGGCTGTCCTGGAGTGTATAAGGACATGAAAACCAAGATGATCTCATCTATATAATCATTGGTGGTATAACCTAGGACACTAGATATCATTGCTACAATGTCTTGGCCAAATGGGGAGAATATGGTATACACATATCGAGGAGGATCTTTGGGGGTATACTTCTCTTCTACAATGTAGGTTTGGATTATTTGGGAAACTCTTGTAGGGCTAAGCTTGGGAAATAAGTCCAACAGATCTCCAATGGAGAGGGGAGTTAAGTTTTGCCCTGGTTGAAGTTGCAGCATCTCATTTATTTATTCATCAGTGATGGTGCAAAGTATAGTCTGGTTAGGGGACATCACCACTCTTTGGCTGGGGATATAGTTTGCATGGCAGAAATGGACAATTTCTACAAAAAATTGAAAATTAGGGAATTGGTACATGGGAAAATTGGACTCCCAAAAACTAATTTTATCAGCATGGTTTACGTATTGGTCTCATGGACAGAGGTGTCCTTTATCTGGAAATCCTTGTCTGCCAGGGGGAGATGGTCTAGATCTATATGAGGAGTGGAAATAGGTCTCACATCCATGGCAATTGGGGTAGCCATTCTCAGGTCTTGTGGATTTGAGAATGGGGGAGGTGATTTTTAGTTTTTAGGGAAATGGTGATTCAGTCAGAGTAAGGTTAAGTCACTTTGAGTTTCTTTAATTGTTTTTTTACTTTAACTATAACTAACAAACTCAGTAATTGGTTCTAAAATTGAGAGGTTTTCTAGTGAATTATGGCTTAAATACATGGAATCAGGGATAACTGGCTCTGAATAGGGAAACTGGTAACTGCGAACGGTAGAAGAGGTTCTGATCAGGCTGGAGAGCAAAATGGGTTCTCTGTGGCGTCTTTAGGGTGCAATTGGATGTAGGTTGAAAATTTCAATGTTCACAGGTGCGTGCATGGAGCTTTTTAGTTGAAAAAGTGATAAACAAATGATTTGGGGCTTTTTTGGCTTTATCCGCAGAAGTCAATTTTGGCAGGTATGGGTGAACAGTTGTCATTTGTCATGTAGCGGGGTGAACAATAACCTTTTTGGTGCATAGCGGGCTGGCGGTAAGTGGTTTCCAGCACACCGCTTACGGGCGTTCAGTGGTATTGGGGGTAGGCTGCCCGATTCCATTCATTGAGCGACACGTAGCCTCAAGGGCCCAAGGGAAAACAACTCTTTAAGGGTGGGTAATGTTCAAATGTCGGGGCCCACTCGAAATGGATAAGGGTTGTCAGATTTAGAGGGGAGCGATCGTGTGGTGGTCGAGCAGTAGAGTTGCATGGAGGGTAGTGGGGGGGTCCGGCGGGTAAAAGTTCGACAGTTTGTAGTTAATGAGGGATTAAGGAGGGTTTAAGGCATCAGGGTCATTAGTGGAGGGTTTAATTGGGTTTTTGACTGAATTATTCATGGATCAATTTGTTATTGGGTTTGGGTAGAAAATCATAGTTTATATAATTAAACTAGGATGGGGTTAATTAATATTGTGGGAGTTAAATATATATGAGAAAAAGGGTTTTGTTTCGGATTTAATAAATAAATTATTAATTAGTAAAATGAGTGGAAAGGGGAACAATACCCTAAGTATATGATATTTCATGTTTTTAATGCTTTTTCGGTAATAACATAAAACTTAGGATACATTGTTTTGTGGATTTTTGATATGAAAATGTTTTATGTGGGGGAATAAATACTTTTCTTAGGTAAAAGTAATTTAACCTTAGGAAAAGAGTATTAATAGAGAAAATGAATGAATTGAAGGGGGGGAATGAATGTTTATGAGGGGGATTTAGTAATTGTTGCCCATAATTCATTGAGCCAAGGGTACGGCCCTTGAGAAGTCAGAAAAATGCTCTGAGCCTCATTGACTTAGAGTTTTTTAAGCACTTTGAACTTTGTTTTGGGAAATTAGTTAAGTAAAGGTGAAATGAATGATGGAGGTTAATTAATTGACTTTGATATCCATCTACATGCTTGATTTCCCATTCATATTTGAAATACATGTTGAAAGATGATAAGTGTAGTCTAATCTCATCAATCATCATACTTCTACAACCTTTCTTTTACTTACCCATCCACTCATCCTACCATTTTTATTTCTCTTTATTAGGGTGCATTTGAGCTAGCAAACTGTTATCAAACATTTTTCTTTCTCTTTACAATAGTAAACTAACTAAATCTAACCTTATTACATCCAAGGGCTCAGATTAAACAGCTAATCTTCTTTTATTTACTCTACCTATCTAATTATCTGCCAAGATTAAACTGTTTGGTCAAATTTTTATTCTCTATCTATAGACATAAAATTGAAACATGAAATAGCCAAGTTTAAAAATTTTGACTATGATGGATTATGGCAAGGATTACAAAGTGCACACGATCATTATTATAAATAAAAGTAAATAGTAGTGTCATTTTGGCTTGCTCACTTTCATGGTATTTTTCTTTTCTTGGGGTTCATATTTTTCATCCTTTTTCACCTTTTCGTTTTTTTTCCTTTGATTATTCTTTTAGGACATAACCTCTTTACATTTTTTAATTTTTGAATATGGAAAAAATTTGTAAAAATCAAGGGTATGTACATATTACATGTTTTATCTCAGACATTCAAAATTATGACTCATATTGGTATAGGAACCTAATAGAATCATACAAATTAAATCAATGAAGATGTAATCGAGAAAGAGCAATTTATTTTATATTCATAAAACTAGAGAAAATCCTTACAACCATATAGCCTTGACGTTGCAAGTCCCTTCCACAATCTCCAACCCTCTTCATTGTAAGAAAAGCCTTCCAACCTAATATCAACAACATAAACCTACTTCCAAGAGTCCTCCTCCAATTCTCAAACCTGTAGTAGATTTATAGGCCGAGAATGGGAAGTTTGGGATCAATTCTCCAAGGGACTATATCCACTAATAGTGGGATAGAGGTTCCACAAAGGAATGGGAGTTTCTTCATGATGGGAGGTATTAGGACTGAATAGACACCCATTCAAAGCTTGTTGTTTGGGATAGATTCTACCGAAAATGATTCTAGACTTTACTTTTTTTTTTTACATGTGTTAAGTCATGTTTGCAAGTCTCAGTGTAATATAATGCATACTTATGCTCATCTTTTAATGGTATTCTCTGCATATGCACGGAAATCAAATAGGGAACTTCATAGGTAGCCAGAAACAAGGTTTTCTACCATGGGATCTAGTAATTCAACTTTCTTTGGGATGATCTAGATTCTAACTTTCTAAGGGAATTCTTTGGGACACATTTTTGGGTATAAAAAGATCCAAACTAATGGTCATTTGCCTAATATGAAAATTTACATGTAACAGATTTCCCCCTAAAGTGAAAAGTCAAAAGAGATATTTTGATGAGTGAACTTCTTTATCATTCCAAGGTTTGGGTTAGAGACTACGATCGAAAACCTCAAATAATTAAACAAAAGTTACAATGCAATATATAATATCATTGTTGAGGTAGGAATTCCCATACTCAGAACATAAATGTCTCAAAATAGAATACAAAAATACATCTAAAGATCCATGTCAAATAGACGATATAGTCTGGATGCAACCATCAATGGATCTATGTTTATAATCATGAATATTTAATAACTCCATGCAGCTTGGATGGATGAAACTAGATCTAGGATCTTGATCTCCATCTCTCGATACATAGTACGAATCTAGCCATGCGAGTGAATGTCTCATAGTCGAACATGGTAGAAACCACTTGACTACTGGTCAATGATGTGAACCATTAACAAGTTTGAGAGAAACCACCAATAATGACAATGGCTCTCAAGGTACTTCTAGTACAATCTATGGAGTGCGAATAGATGTTCTAATGTCGAACACCCATAGAATCGTTCAATCAAAGGTCAATGATGAGAACCTATTGTTGAAGGTGAGAAACCTGCCATTAAGGAATGCATGCCTCAAGGTACTGAAGGTTTTGAGATCAACCTCATAGATAATGAACTGAAGTCAATAGGAAGAAATCCACCGTAGGAGGACCTACGACACAAAATGCATGTCAAGTTTTGAAGAACAATAGTTTGGATTAATCCAAGCCTAAATCATGGATGGTCAATGCAACTGAAGGCTATGACTAGAAAAGTAATTTGATTAAGGTTTAACTTCTCTTTAACATATTAGAGACACTACAACATGACTTGGCAACATTTGACTCAAAAAATGAAACCCAAACCAACTGAATACCTTCAATGAGGTATGTTCAACTAATTAACAAATGGATTTCCTAATTCGGACACGAAAGTGACGGAGCTTCATGTTCAAGAGCGACATACTTCCTTTTATAAAATAAAACAAATATTATTTCTCACTTTTCTCCCACCATTATTGGCAAGTACCCACTAGAGGAAATTTAAGCCTAAAAGTTCTCACAAAATTTTCATGTAATTTCCATGTCATAATATGTAAACCAATCCAAATGCTTCAAATTTAAAGAAAAGGTACATGTAAATATTTTGGAGGGAAAAGAAGAAAAACTTATTTCTTTAATTGTACTTTTGGCTTATATCCTTAAAGGTTTACTCAAATTTCAAGTACATACACTCGTTGAATGCATAATTAAATTTCACATCCAACAAGTACCCATTATGCATAATTTTGATAAGATCCATATTGATAAAAATTGAAGATACATTAAACAAATGTGTTGAACACCCATTTTTAATGTATCTTCAATTTTTATCAATGTGGGTCTTCTATAAAGTATGTAGAATGGGTACTCGTTGGATGTGAAATTTAATTCTGTATCCAATGAGTGTCTACACTTAAAATTTGAGTAAATCTATAAGGATATAAGCCAAAAATACAATTAAAAAAAAAGTAGTTTTCTATGTTTCCCTCCAAAATTCATAACTCTTATTTTATTAATTTTAACCATTATTTAATTATTTTTCCTTAGGAAGCCACATTTAGGCTAAAATTTCCTTTAATGTATTTATTTTTTACAAGATTGAGGAGGATAACATATGTGTGTCCTGTATACTCATTCTTCAGATGAATCATCCAAAGTATTTTTAATGAACCCTAATAATGAGTGGTTTTGTCTCGTCATGCTTAACTAGTCCTACACAGTTTAAGTTTTACTAGTCTAGTGAATCAGTAACTCAATGTCATTTTCATGTTTGATGAGTTTGAAAAGACACACAAAAAAAACTCATTCAGTTCTTTCAACGTAAATTTTAACATGCCCGAAGAAAGAAAACATCGATGTTTTTTCAGTTTTAGGGAGTCACTGGAAAAACATAAGTAAACTCCATAATGTTCTTTTTTGTAAATTTAGGCCCTCAAGCCCAAAAAAGGATAAAACAATGTAGGAAAGAACTCTGTTCACCATGATTAGTCAACATAAACCTTTTTCGTAAATACCCTAGTTCAGTCTGTAAAAGGGGTAATCTTATACTAAATAGATGGTTGATCATTTACTTTTAGATGGCTTGTGGAACTTTGAATTGAGCAAATACATTATTGAACATGAAAATGGATATTGTTTCACCATCATCCTTACATGTACAGATCGCCTTGGCCCATTTTGTAAAATAATCTACCTCAAGGATAATGTACCCATGACCCCCGGTCGAGTGAGGGTTACATATAAGAAAATCAATGCCCCATTTAGAGAAAGGACCGACAATAATGACTGGTTAAAGAGGAGTTGGATGTGCACACATTTTTTGGTCATAGATTTCACAATTATGGCATTTCTAGATCACAATTATATAGTCTTTAAACAAAGAAGGCCATAAATACCCTGCACGTAGGATCTTTTGAGCAGTGACAAACCCTAACATATGACTGCCGCAAGCTCCAAAATGGAATTCATTTAATGCCTTTTCGGCTTCTTCGTGAGTTAAACATCACAAAAAATTAGAATCAATACCACGACAATAAAGTGTATCGCCATCAATATTGTATTGTTGGGATTGACAACAGATACGACGACAACCAGTTTGACTCAATTTTGGCTGAAATGTCTAGGTTTGAATATACATGATGATATGTCCATATGAGGGATCTAAAGTACTGATTAGAAAGAGAGATTTGTCTGGAAGAGAACCCTCTACCACGTTTTGAGTTTCAGTATGGGGAAGGTCACATAATAGTTAAACAAATACCAATGATTTCTTAGATTTGGATTTAATGAATTCCAAATTGAATTACTGTAGGATGACTATCCATTTGGAATACTTTCCCCCTAGCAATTTTCTGGTAAGAATGTAAACCGTGGGGTTATAATTTGAAATCACAGTAATTTTGTGAAGTAAAATGTAGCGACAAAAACGTTGGACAACTTGAACAACTGCTAAGGCAAATTTCTCCACATGTGCATATTTTGATTCACTTTTGTTCAAATTATGACTTAAGTAATATATCACATGATCTTCATTCGATTCATCTTCTTGAATTAGAAGAATGCCAATACTGGTATTGGATGTGGCTATGTATAAAAGGTAGTCTTGGTGATAATCGGTAGGATGTAACAACAATGTATGGGTCAATGCATATTTAAGTGAAACAAAGGCCTTTTGAGAAAATTCATCCCAAATAAATGAGATTTCCTTTTTAAAAAGTTGAGTAACACCTTTAGTTGACTCAAATTAGTTTTCACTAAATCAACGTAGAAATTTTTCTTTCCCTTGAAAATTTTGGAGTTGGTAAAGATTGGAATGAGGAGGCAGATTCAAAATAGTGTCAATCTTCAACATATCGAAATGAATGCCTTCCTTTGAAGATAGAAACCCTAGAAATCGATCATATTGCACACTAAAAACACACGTATGTCGATTCAAGTGAATATTTTAATGACGACATCTAATAAAGATTTCTCTCAAATGCATTGGATGGTCTTCCTGCCTGAGTGAATGAGCTTGCAAGTCATCCAAGTAAAGCTGCATAATATGTTGTATATTGTGAAATGCATAAGAGTTTCCTATTAAAATGTTGCAGCAACATTCTTCAAACCGAATGGGATTTTTCGATAGGAAAACATTCCCCATGGGCAGATGAATGCAGTTTTGTGTTGATCAACTCAGAGTATGTTGATTTTATTGTAGCAAGAAAATCCATCCATAAATGAGAAAATTTCATTTCTAGAAAATTCGTGAATAATTTGATCAATATAAGGAGTAAGATCATTGTCTTTTGGGAAAGCCTTATTGATTCCCTTGTAATCAACACATTCTTTAATAATTCCATGTTTTTTGTTAAAAAGTATGATATTGGACACCCAATCAGTTAAGGGAACTAGGTAGATGAAACTTGCTTTGAGCAGTTTATCAACCTCAGCTGTAATCATAGAATCTCTTTGCAGATGCACTGGACGTAATCATTTTTTGATAGGTTTGGAATTTGGGTAAGTATTAATCTTTGTACTATAATTATTGGCTCAATTCCTGACATTTCCTCATAGGTCCAACAAATAATGTCACAAAATTCCTGAAATAAGGCCTTATATGTTTGAATTTCATCGATTGAACATGAGGCACCTATGTGAATATTTTTAATAATTCTTGTTTTAACTAAGATTTCAATGGTGATTGTTGCAAATATATTCCCCAAATTCCTTTTAGACTCGATTTGAAAAACTAAAATGGGAGACTCTGGACCATAAACTATCTCAGGTGAAAACATAGTTGAAAAATCATTATCGATTTTATCAGGGTCAGGTAGAAATATTAATGATGATGGTAATTGTTCCAAGGCATTTTATCTGAATTCATAACCTCCATGATACTTTTTTCAGTTGGAAATGTATTATTGAAAGGATCAGTGAGTGAAACTAGTTCTAACCAAGGTAAAGGAGAATAATCATCACTGATCATATCTACTCGATGAATATCAAAAGATGAAGGGTCGGAAAATGATTGTAATGCCTGATAAGCCAACTCAAAAGGGCTCAAAGGCATCTCGTTGCCATAGGAGACTAATTAAGACTTCGAGGGAACTATCCATAGATAAAACGATTGCATAGTTCCTGATGTAATCATGTTAACCTCAAAAAAATTAGAAGGAAAATTCGATGGAGGTATCACAAAGGTTCCCATCGGTGACAAGTCTTCGAGTAAACTAGCACCAATATCCTCATAAAGAGAATTTGTTTTTCCCATAAAAAGGTATCGTAGTTGTTGAGTTAGGGTTTGAAGTGTAGTAAGGAAATTGGTCTACTTTGACAATTTTCCCTTTGTGAGGAAATTGTATCATTTGAAATAGGGATTATACCACTTCTAACATAACATAGGTCCAACTTTGACAAAGAAAAAGGTTGTATTTTAGTGGAGCATCAAAAACTTCAACCTCGATCGCAACTGTTTTTCCCTCTAGCATTATGGGAAAATCGTTGAAGATCCCATAAGGATGAGTCAAAGGGGCTTTAGTCCCTTAGGTTGGTAAGTGGTAGAGAGGTTTTGAGACCCGACCATGGTTCACAGACCATGGTATTGTAAGTGAAATTTTATATATATATATGAGTCATAGTGGGTCTTAAGGGGATCAAATTGAGAAGAATCACTGCAAGGGCAAGGTGCTAAGGCAAGAAAGGTATGTTCCTATACTTAGGTGGAACGAGAAGGCTCCTTCAGCTGAGTGCGTGGAGACCTTGGTAAGTCCACAGGCTAAGTACGTGGGCCCCTGTAGCTGAGTGCGCAAGGAAAATAAGTTTGTACTTGAATGATTATACTTAATAAAGACAGTTATGAGCTGAATTGAACATATATGTGCATTATTTCCTAATTTTGAAATTTTATGCATATTCGCTCTATGTTATGATTTATATGAATTAATTCTTATTTACTGTGTGAAAGTAGTAGATCTATAATATTAAGCATATTAAGACTAACTAAGGACCTTCGTGAAGATCTAGAAGTTGTTTAAGTACATTTACAGTAATTGTCTGTTCAGGAGGGTTAAAGGTGCGCGAAAGTAGATCTAAGCCATAACTGTTGCAGGAACTCATCACACACACCTCTAGATGCAGAAACCTAGTTTTCTCATACCCCAATATTGCTTTGGGTGAGACGAAAAGCTACGCTATGTAGGTTGTTGCTGAAAGGGCCAGTAGTTTGGGTTTTGTTGGTCAGCGCAAATAATGCTGAACCTGGGTTAGGCGCCATCAAGCCCAAAAATGGTTTTGTTGCTAGGACTAGGATCTATCTAAGGAATGTGTGATGTTGAATAAGTGGCTCCCTATTAAGAAGGAAATTGAAAAGTAGATCGATCAGAAGTTGCACATGTTTTCAGCTCAGGTGAACATAAACCCACGCTTATCCAACGAACAGTGGCTGAATAGATACATGTAAAATGAGACCAAATCCTTCTTCTATTTCTTTCCTCGTGAACTACACAAGTGCATATATAGGCTAGTGGATAGTTAGGGTACGTGTATAATTGACAACCCTAGAACTGGTGAAGTGCTTGGAAGCTTAAGAAAATAACATCACGCGAGTTGTTGATCACTGGATTGATTGTAGCTTAGGAGGATTCATCACTGAGCTTGCAATAGATACAACCATCAACTATAGTGAAGCAGAGCCTAAGTTCTTCAAAGGACCAAGAGGTAAGTACTTAAAATCTATGAAGATCTGGATTAAATTATTATTGTGTGACAAACAGGTGATTCCATTACATTTATGTTTGGGACTATGTGATGCGGGAAACCAATAAGAAGAAACAAAGAATTGGACTATGAATACAGTCTGTTGTTAGGATCCTCTTCTAGCGACGATGAAGGAATTTTTCTGAATACACTGCGAAGTGCACTACAGTTGGTAAGATAGGGTATCATGGGGATACTTTAAACATCCACTCCACCTCCACCTCCGCATCAACCATTCAATATGGTGAATGCAGTGAAGATGCCAATATTCAAATGGGTGGCAAGTGAAGATCTTGAAGAGTTCTGGTGTGTCACGGATGCAGTATGGAGAGCACAACAGATTATATATGATAATATGGAGAAATAAAAACTGGTCATAGGGATGCATGATAGATAATTGACTTTATACATCAAGTTATGTACACATATACCTAGAGTGATGATGGAAGAGGCTTAGCAGGTATTCAACATCGAGTTTAAGAAGCCTAAGTCTCAGGCAAAGTCTGTAACGAGTTTAAGGAAATACAACAGAGCATAAATGAGTCTCCATGGGACTTCAATGAGAGGCTAAAGTGCCTGATCCAACAGGATAATATGTCTATCACATATTCTTAGTGTAGTGACTGATATATTTTACCTTTCCTTCCCCATTTAAAATTACCATTATCACATAACAAGATAGGAACTCAAGCAGAGGCTATGGAGATTGTGAGGAGGTTGGAAACCTCACCAGTGTAGGATACCAATGTTGGAGTACAATGGATTCAGTGATAGGTGGAAAACCTGCACATGGAGTTACAGAGCTTGAAGACAGGAAAGGAAGCTCAACTAGAGGTGTGCACTGAAATCTGGTGTATAAAATTCAAAGACAAGGGACATGATAAGGATCACTACCTTGTTTATCATAACCACTTGATTGGATGAGGTCTTGTGCCATTAAATCCAGAGAACATTGTGGGACTGAGCACAGGTGTACTCTTATGGTGTGTTATCTGCCAAATAGCTACAAAGCAGGCAACTGACAATTGTCACCTCTTGCAAAATTTTGTATAGACACCACAACAGTTGTTATGTACCTTCTGTAAATTAGTTGGGCATGATGAGAAAAATTGTTGAAGCTATGATTTGATGATGGAGTGAACCTCGATGTATTGAATGGAGGCAAAAATTTAGCCTCTGAATTAGGGCACGGGTGTAGCGTGCACAAGATTCCACGGTCGTGGAAGAGGATGAGGAAGAGGGGATAGTAGAGGTCATGGAAAAATCATTTGTTATAGTTGTGGTGAAGTAGGACATTTTGCGTACGATTGTCAGAACTCCACACATCCATCCTCTCAATATTGGAGTAAGTTTGATCATGTGATAGAATATTTCCTAGTGCTGATAACCAAGATGCAAGATAAAAATATGAAACAACCCACGAAAAACATACAAATGATGAGGGTGGAGCCTTTTGAAGAGGACCATAGCATAAATATCATGATGCGAAGCGGTATTGCCATGAGAGATGATAAAAGAAAGAAGCTAGAAACCGAATATTAGGTGTGCAAGGTTGTCAAGATAGAAGTTGTATTTGATCTCAACAAGGATAAAGAAACTTTTGTGGAGGCCAAGAATAACTTTGTTGAGGCTTCTACTTAAGGAAGTTAGGAGAAATCAACTGGAAACAATGAAGCACGAGATGTGGATCCCTCACTATTGGCTACTTCTGAAAAGTTGTATGAACTTCTTGCAGGATAGGAAGGCTGTGGAAGAGCTCCAAGAGCCAATTGACAATTGTATGGGTAAAATCAAGACTCCTCTTGAACATTGTGCTATGAGGAAACTAGGTAAACAGAAGAAGCAAATAGGGTGTGAAATGAGGTGGAGCGTGTAGATTGGAGAATACGAAATGGATCAAGTCATTATGGATCTGGGATCTCATGCAAATGTCATGCCAAAATAGAGGTGGGGAAGGATGGGGACACCTGTGCTACAAAGGTCTCCTATACAACTACGCATGGCCAATCAAAAGAAAATCATTCCTATGGGTCACCTATACGAGGTAATAGTAGACATTGAAGGAGCAAGTGCTCTGTCTAACTTTGAAGTAATTGAAATAGTAGATGATAGCAACCCTTACCCTGCACTCTTGGGATTTGATTGGGCCTTCAACATGGATGTTGTAACTAACTGAAAGAAGTGAAGGATGACATTTGGAAGGAATGCATCGTGAGTTATTATACCACTGAGGGCGTGTGCTACACTAAAACAGTCTGCGACTATGAAGAGAATGACAACTTGGATCAAATATACATGATTACCGTGTGTGATGAAGATTGGATCACTCCCACTACAGATGGGTGAATTACATGGGATACATATAGCTCTTATAACTTGGATTCAGGTGAAGAACTTGAGCATTGGTAGAATAGGTTGCACGAAGTTTAAGCACTCCAATATGATGACAAAATCACTTCAGTGAGTATCCATAGAGGTAAGAATATTCCTCATTATGATGGATTAGATGATGTTAGTTTGTTTCTAGATAAGTTTGAAATGGAGGTACTAGAAGAACATCGGTTCCAGGCTCTTGATCTAGCGTTGCGTGCTATCCTTGCCCATTGGTGGGGTACACATAAGGATATATTTGTTGACTGGAAAGAGTACAAGTGAATGATGCAGCTAAGGTTTAGATGCAAGAATAACAAAATGATAGAGAAATACTTAGTTAAGGATGATGTGCGCAAGAATTTGCGATGGACAAAATCTTTGGGAGAGGAGCATCAACCAGAATGGGTACATATCTTTTGTCACACCCTAGATACTATTCCGATGAATTAGTATTTGGAAACAGAGCTACGCCATGGCATGGACAAGTGGGATATCCTGAGTGAAATTTTCTTTTTAACTTCCCATTTTGAGGATGGATTTGCATGTATTGATGAAGCACTCTAGGAAATCAAGGTCGCAATCTTCAGGATGCGAGAGGAGCTGGTAGAATGGGTTCAACCAGAATAGAATACATCGTTGCATCATACGCTAGAATGCTATAACATGACTGCAGAAGAAGAAGTAGAGGATAGACAAAATATAAACATTCCAGAGATAGAGGGGTAGCACGAGGTTGAAGGCCCCATAGAAGTGAACCTTGATATAACATAGCCTTTGAAGTCTAGGCAATTAAATATTGGATCTCACACACAACCTAAGCTTGCAAAGATAGGTGATTATTGGGAGGAAGACACACTTAATAAAGTTATGGAAGTACTATGTGAATATCAAGACTTCTTTCCTACCAAGCTCTCAAATATGAAGGGAATAGTAGGGGTTCTAGGTGTAATGAGTATCACCTCAAAGCCTGATATGAAACTTGTAAAATAGAGACCCTACCATATAAATCCCAAGTATAAGGAGAAGGTGCACAAAGAGATGGATAAAATGTTGGGGACTAGAATCATTGAGCTAATGGAAGAGTCTGACTCAGTAAGCCCTATGGTTGTCCAGGAAAATATGTAAGAAGATGAAATTAGGATATGTGTAGATCTAAGAAAGCTTAATGATGTGTTTGTTCATGACATTTCCAACATCATTTATAGATGGAGTTTTCAAGAATTTTGGAGGGAACGAATCATATTTGTTTAGCGATGGGTTCTTGGGGTACCATTAGATTAAGATCGTGCCAGAGGATTGTAGTAAGACTACCTTCGTGATGGAGTGGGAATGCTTCTAGTACATAGTGATTCCATTCGGGCTAAAGAATGTACCCGTGATCTTCTCAAGGGTTATAATCGCAGCTTTTAAGGACTTTATCCATAAATTTGTAGAAGTATATTTTGATGACTAGATTGTGTATGGGTTAGTAAAGCACCATGTTTCCAATTTGTGCCTTATGTTGGATACTTCTCGTACATACCATATTTCATTCAATTTGAAGAAATGTATCTTTTGTGTGCCTTATGGGATTTGGCTAGGTCATGTAGTATGTAACTAGGGATTAATGGTGGACCCTTCAAAGATAGTTGTTATTGTCAATTTAGAGGCTCTAAATAATGTAAAGAAGTTGCGCGCAATGTTAGGACACACTGCCTACTATAGGAAGTTTATCAAAGCTTATGAGTAGATAACTATGCCAATGGAGAAATTACTAAAGAAGGATGTGACTTTCTGCTAGGGTGAAGAGTGTTAGCACAGTCTAGATGTCTTAAAGAACAAGATGGTGATTGTGCTCATTTGATGTTCCCACACTATAAGAAACAATTTCATGTTCATGTGGATACCTCCCATACTACATTGGGTGTGGTCTTAACCTAACCAGGTGAAGGAGAAATTGATCATCCTATAGCCTTCACAAGCAGGAAATTATCAAAGGCAAAGATTAACTACTCAACTACCAAGTGTGATGGATTGGCGATGGACTATGCACTGCAGAAATTTCGACATTACCTATTAGGGCACTTCAAAATGTTCACAGATCACTCTGCTATTAAGTACTTGGTCAACAAGCCTATGTTGGGGGGGAAGATATGTAGGTGGTTATTATTCTTCTAGAAATAAGATTTTGAGGTGATTGTGAAGCCTGGTAACTTGAATCCAGGACTAGATCATCTATCGAGAAATGAGGCAGGTGAAGAACCCATTAGTTTGAAAGAAAGATTACCATATGTGAAACTCTTTGTTATACGTTTCATAGACGATCACTTTGCTGACATAATCCAGTTTTTAACCACTAGTACAACCCCAGAGGGATATTCTACACAACAAAAAAAGGAATTGGTGGTCCAAGAAACTGATGTTTTTGTCATAGCACTACACTTGTATAAGATGAGCACTGACAAAATATTGTGCTGATATGTTCAAGAGTTTGAATGATCCATCATCCTCACTAAAGCACATGGAAGAGTGGAGGGAGTACACGATGCAGGTAGAGAAACCACGTAGATGATTCTATGCACAGGATTGTGGTAGTCAACTGTGCATAAGGATTATAAGGTGTATTGCAAGGCATAGATGCTTGTCAAAGGATGGGGAAGCCATCATAGAGGGACACACTTCCCTTAAATCCATAGATTTTATTGCACATGTTTGATAAATGGGTGATTGAATTTGTAGGTCTGATATAGCCACCCAGGAAAAAGATGGGCGCGCGGTGCACATTATCACTACAACTAAGTATTTGACAAGATGGGAAGAAAAATAATCGGTCAAAGACTGTAGCACTGATACAACTACAAATTTCATTCTTAGTTTTCTCCTAACTCGGTTTTAGTGTTTCAAAATATTGATGAGTGACAGGGGTATGCATTTCTTAAATGAAACAATTTTTGCAATGCTCAAAGAATTGCAAGTTTAACATCGGAAGAGTATGCCTTATCATCGTCAAGCTAACAGTAAGGTTGAAGCTTTCAATAAGATCCTAGAGTGCACGTTGACAAAGGTCTGCAATGTGAAAAGGAATGATTAGGATGTATGCATACTAGTAGTCCTATGGGTGCATAGGACGACGTGTAAAATGTTGACAAGGAAAACTCCATTCGAATTGGTCTATGGGATAGAGGTTATGATGCCTATGGAGAATATTGTATCGAGTCTCTATATTGTAGCATTGAATGATATGGTAGATAGCGAGACTATGGAGGAGCCCCTCGCACAGTTGCTGGAATTAGAAGAAGATCAATTTTCAACAGGATTTCTCAAACAAGTGCAAAAGCAATGTGAGAAGGCCTGGCATGATCGAAACATTAAGCTCTGCACCTTCAAGGTGAATGATTTATTGTTACTTTATGATAGCAAATTCACGAAATTTCCTGTAAAGTTTCAAATGCATTGGTTGGGTCCCTATGTGGTCAAGGAAATTATAGATGGTGGCATAGTTCAGCTCGCAAAGATGAACGGGGAATTGTTTTTGGATAAAGTTAATCAAAGCCAATTGAAATTGTATAAAGGGGATCCTACCCCTACCTAATGACTACATGATGATGGCATAGTATTTGTATTCCAGGAAGTTCCAAGGAAGTACGAGAGTATAAAATACACTACCCAAAGAGTGGAAAAACAATGTCAGGGGGTTGCGCAATGGAAGCAGCCAGTGCACGAAGAGGAGCTACACCAAGAGGGTTGCACCATGGAGGATGGTATCACACAACAAGGTCGAAAATTAGTCGTTGGGTGCACTATAGATGATTGGATGGAGAAATTTCCATTTCAAGGAGCGAGTAGACTGCATTTATGGAGCGAATATTTGGAAAACTATTGCCAAAGATGCATTTATAATAAGAATTTGGAGGGAATGATCTGATTTGAATTTTAAATCACCTATAAATTTGGCATGCTATCCTGAATTAGACCACTTTGCTCTCTGAAAATCACTTGTGAGCTTTTGTTCTTTAAGTCTATGAACCAGTCTGATTGGGAAGATCTTCTCTTACATATAGGGTTAGCTAACATTCTCAAGGCATTTTGTGAGGTTTTCTTGGAGAGAATAACGACCACTAACCTCGTAGAAGCTGCCATTTCTGAAGCCATTTCCCCTAAAGTCACAACCCTTGAAGTTGCACAAGTAATGGAAGAAACACCCTCTTTACCTATGGCGTGGAGGTCCCCGAGGCATAAGACATTTGCTGCTAAGAAGAAACAAAAGAAACCACAGCAAGTTCTGATTCACCAATCGCTAAGGAAAAACCCCCAAGATATTTGCCAAAACGGGAAAATGGACAACTCAAAACAACTGCATGAACCCCTTGATCTGGTTGAGGAAGAGCTTCATGGAGGCATTAAGGAGTTGGACACTGAAGAGTGAGAGCCTATAATTCACCCCCCGAAGTATATCCCTCCATAGAAAGGCAAAGCGAAGGTGCTGAAAGACCCAAATACTACAAAATTTATGGTTTCTACACCACTGTTGTTGGAGAAAGTGGTATTTGAGGGTGCCCACTTAGGGTGAATACCTATGCTTAAGATGGAAGATTGGGATATAGTGTACTATGATAGATTCCCCTAGCTCACACCAAATAAGTATTTGGTGAGGATTTACTATGAGGAGACTGGAGTAACGTGACTAGAACCAATGAAATGGGTTGTGGGAGTTGAAAAGGTGGTATTGCTGAACATGTTGCATGTGTTGTATTTCAACAGAACCATCATCACCGCAATGTGTGTGAAACAAATTTCTCACATTGGTTCATGACGAGTGTCTCTCATTGGGAGAACCCATCCTCATTATGGATATGCTAATCCACCACATCATAATGTTTCCATACCAAGGTGTGGATATAGCTGAGGAGTTTGGAGGAAAGACCAAGGAAAAGAAACTCGTGGAAAAAATGAAGAGCAAGTTTATCTTAGTAAAGAAGTCATGTCGATATTCCACCTGTTCTATCACCGATAAGGTGATGCATTTTTCAACACAAATCTTGGCTTGCAAGGTCATGAGGAAGTGTCATGTGGACAATGTTCTGGAGCCAGTAATTTCACTTGCACTCGAATGTGCTAAGGGACTGAAGTACAAATGAGCATAATACCTTTGTAAATAATTTTTGTCAAGTGTCCCGAACCATGGGATAAGGCATTCCATTATGACTAGCTACTATCATTGATTTCCCTAGTCCCGTGGAGGCTTCTAGAAGACAGTCAATTCCCTCCACACGATGTTGTCTTACCAGAAGCCATAAAGTTTTCTTCGATATGGGTGACAAAGGACCCTACGAGGGTCATGGAGATGAAGATGTTTTGGGTATTGGTCGAGATGGATCTCTACATGGTGATCAGCCAGAGGCCGAGGTTGTCACTGACCCTCTTTGAGTAGTTGGAATCTTATGCATAATTTAAGGTGGATTTTCACAATGTGTTTATTCCCATAAGGAGGGATTAGAAGAAAAAATGGTACAAGATACCATACCTAGCAGGTGAGGCTGATGTATCGGAGGTTGTAGGGAAATGGCTAGGAGAGTGGCTACACCCCTTGGATCTCGGCTCAGGTACCATCAAGGTGGGAGAGAGTTTTGTCACATAGAAAATAGTAATGCAGAAGTAGAAAGAGGTTGAGTAGGTTACAACTCAAGAGAAAGCTTCACAATAAAAGAATGAAATTGTGGCCAAGGTGACTATTGAGAAAGAGTGTGCTACTAAGGAGACCACTATCGATTTTGAGGAGTCTGCTTCTCATCACACTGAGGAAAAAGGAGAGTCTCATATTAAAGGAGGTGGGGGTGAGGAACAAAGCACTCCCTCTAGAATAATGAAGCGCCACAAAGAGGCGACTACAGGACCCCGGAAGAAGAAAAAATATGATAAGCATGGACATGTTGATCCAATGGTCCTCACTGAGGGGGACTTGGATGAGATCAATGTTAGAAAATTATATATTACGGAGCAATGGAACACATAAAATATTGCAGAAATATAAACACAGAAAACGCACAAAACAAGAGAGACACAGATATACGTGGTTCACCCAGTTTGGGCTACGTCCACCTCGAACAGCCAGTCCTTCCTTTCTATTATCCAGCAAAATGAAGAGACACAACCTACAGC
>APFE031403647.1:0-12289 GCA_000404065.3 Pinus taeda
CTAGAACATCCTACTCTTAGACACAAGTGGCTTGTCTAAACTCCTTTCATCAAACTTATTTGCCATGGAAGCTTTCATGCTCAAAAACTGCCCCAATGATGTTATTGGAATGATGGGAATATTTTCTTGCTCATTTCTATTGTTGAGGCAACTTAAAGAGCCTCCCTCCTTGCTCTTATCTCTTTATTTTCTTCGTATAATCTCTTCAATATCTCCCATTCACTATCCCTGGCTACATCTATTTGGGCTACAGGTGTTGCCACCCACTTGTCAACAAGTTCCTTAGCTTCACGTGCCTGATTAGTCAGTGCAAAGTACTCATTAAATGAAATTGTATCTCATAGAGTCTCGGGCTCGAAATATCCAATTGAATCACTCCAATTCACAGCATCAATCCTAGCAAGAGACAATACTTCTGATGCCTGAGTTGCTTCTACCATTTTTATGGTTTCTTGTAGCTTACTCTCTGTAGTTCTAGTACCAAATTCTGATTCTGAAGCTTCTTCCTTTGCTTTGCGCATATCCTCTCTAGCTACTTCAGCTTCAATCTTGTCTTTATCTGCCTTAGCAGCTGCTTGTTGTAAAGCTCTTGAAAGATCTGCCATAGCCTCCTTGGATTTCCTCTCTCCATCTTGCTGATTTAATTACTTGCCTTGCTTGATTCAATTCAGCCTCAAGAGAAGAAACTACTGCATAATACTTTGCTATCCTTTCCCGTGTTTCTTCTAACATTGCACTTTCCCTCTCCAACTCTTCTCCGCACCTACTAAATAAGTTACCTCCTCTGTGGCTTTGTTTAGATTTTCTCTCATCTTCCCTAGTTCTACTAGAGTTATATATTCAACTTTATTTTTTCTAACCTCTTGACTCTTTGCAAGATCCAGGTAATCCAATGCTTTAGAGAGGCCATTTTCAACTACATGCATATTTGCTCCTAGTTTAAGTTCCGACTCTTTAACAACTGCTAATTCTAGTTTCAAGCTCTGTAATAAAGAGGATGAAGCATCGAGATTTAACATCAGATCCTTAACAAGAACTACTTCATGATTCAGCCTAATCAGTTCCAATTTGGCATGCTCTATTTGTTTCCTCTTCTCCTCATACTCTCGATCTTTGGCCTTAGAAACAACATGTTTCTTTTATTTTGTTTCCATATATAAGCTCTGAACTATATCCAATAAATTCGTTGTTGTCATAAATTCTATGGTTAGTGCATTTACATGTTTCTTCACCTCTTCAAAAACTGCCAATGCATCGATTACATTTTCAATATCAATGTCCCTCAATTTAACTGAACATAGGTACTCTGAATTATCATGCTCAAGCTATTGTTTAAAAACTTGTAGTTCTAATATTATTGATGCATTTCTTTCCTTTTCAACCTCTAGTTGTGTCCTCGTAATGACATTTTCTTCATCAAAATCAGCATTGTCATTCTCCACAACTCCTGGCCTTGCAAATTCGGAGTTAACTGTTAATTGCCCTTCCAAAGTGTTAGCAATCTCTAAATTTTATTTTAATTCCTTTATGGGACACATTGCTTTGTCCATCTCCAGTATAGGCTATGATTTTTCATATTCTGTTGCAATCAGAAGTCTTTTCAATTCTGTAAGCTCTTCCTCCATCTTTTGAATCTCAGATGCTACATGCTAGCATCTCTGTATAGATAGTTTTTTTGTTATTTTGTACCACCTCATATAAATACTAGAATCCCATCTTATAAGTCAATTAGAATAGCTGCAAGAAATAATGTAGAAGAAAACATGTCTTTCTTGAAGTTCTTCTTTAGAGTCATAATTGTATTCACTCATAACTACCATATTACAGGTTACATGAATAGTATAAAGTGATTTCTTATCGATAAGATACAAGCTCCATTCTAGTAAAAGTGTTAATAACAGTAATACCAACCACAATCAACAGTGTCACCTTATATCAGCTTAATAGAAAGGCTTATACTAATATATAGCGTGATTTCCTAATATATCTTATCCATATTGTCAAGGTTACAACTATGTTAACTATGTACAAACTTGTGAATACAGGTTGTGGGTTGTGAAGGTCATTGATTATGGAAACTAGTGTACTCAATGCTTATAGTGGTAAAGCAATAGGGCATGATTGAGCTAAGTGTATTGAGCTTGAACTATACTAGCATTCATAAGGGTACTAATCCCATGACTATGACTACTCTAATATGGTACCATAATTGTGTCACAACCTTACTGTGATTGACCAATGATAGATACCCATATAGGATAAGGGAAAGCATAGGATGGCTTGTACACAATGTAATATGTATTAGTACTATTCAACAAGGTCATGATTATTCCATAAGATTAAGTGCATAGATTGATATCATTACAACTGTTAACACAGTCTAATATGCATAAGCCACTAGCTTCATCATATACAAGGTATCCTATAGGTATTTTTGATCAAAATGTATTATATTCTTCTTATATTTGCATACGCCTTCTTGTCATATGCATCCTTATATTCATGGAAGGGCAGTGGAGAAACTGGTATCAAAGCACTATAGAAAAATGAAAAAATGTAAAATTCGGAAGTACCCCCTATCCTCAATGGTTGATAGAGGGTGCTAGGTATGTTATAGATGCAACAATGAAGCATACATTTCACTTGATTATTAGCCCCTTGCCCAAAAAAAGTTTGAAAGAAATAAAATGCTTTTCATTTTAGAATGGGATGTCCATGGTTCCCACATACGTGGGGATCCTTGACACCATAAAAATATCCCCATGCCATATACAAATCTATTTCTAGAATTTTCAGAGTTCTAGGAAGCTTTATGTTAACAGGGTTCGAGATTCCTCCATAGGAAAATATAACTTGATGACACACTTAGATTGGAAGAATTTTGTTGCTTTCAAAGGCCATTTCATTAGACTTCTCCCTAAGTTGATGGTATCAATGGAAATAGATATTTTTCAATCTATGTATGTCATATTTGTTCTTTGCTATTAGTCATTTTCACTAGTGGTGTCTCTTGATAGTTCTTTAGGTTGACATAAATATCTTATTGGTATGCCAAGAATGGAATGTAAATAAGGTAATTCAGTCCATATAAGTTGGCTGCATGCGTGATGAGCATGGGGAAGGGAACTGTTTGTGAATGTTTAAATATGGGTTGTCACGCTAGAACTCAATACTACTTGCAATGAGACAATTCACAAGATGTAATCTTCGGAGAACACGAGTCTAGATTCCGTAAAGATTATTATAGACATGTACTGTGAAGGAGTAAATCTACAGGAGAACAAGAGGATGCGGTTGTTTATTACCTGTTATTTTGTTTGGCTATGTTTTGAATGCTTTGGGAACATGGTTGGAAGGGTAGTGAATCAATATGTATTGGGAATTTCTTTGTTATTAATGTAGATTTTACTACGATTCTTTGAAAATATCAATTGAAATACATCTCAACCTCTAGTTATTTGTTTTACAGGCGATTCCTCCTGTAATTAGAAGTGTCTTTGGGTGTGACATGTGGGTGTCTGCATTATGTAAGAAGCTTAAGGATCACTGGTACTAGGTAGGTTATAACAATAGGACAGGATTGTTGTAGTGCAACAACATAATTATAGAATCTATTATTCCACGTTCAATGCAATCGATTTTTTAAATGCATTGTGACTAAGGTAGCTTATTTACTTTCATATATATGTAGGTGAAGGCAAATTTCCAATTATTGTAGCCCGTAGGTAAGTGTTTAAGCCTCAAATATTTTTGTGCCTGTATAGATTTTATTTGTCTATGATCTGAGGCTTCCCTTCTTATGGAGAGAGGAGAATATAGCATGCAAGTAACTTGATCCTCGTTCCTAGGTTTTGATTTTGAAAACACTATGTGAGATTTGTGTTGAGGTATAGAACATATTTGAATTTCAATTTTGGTGGTATAATCAAAATGCAATGATTCCATTCATCATATGTTGTGACCAAGTTTAGAGAAAGGCATGAATTTGTTGGTATTTTACCTTTAGTGTACTTTTGGTGATAATATATATTTTTAAATAAAATTGCATTTTTCCTAGGTAAAATTGTTCTTAGTTGCCTCATGATCAAGATTGCAGTTCTGTTGTAGTGCTTCCAAAATACTTCATAGATAACAAGATCTCTGTTTTTGCAGTCCAAAAAATCATTAGGTGCTTGTTTGGTGGTGCTAATACGTGCAAACCATTACATCTAAATCCGTGATTTTTCATATTCTCTTTAGTTGCATATTTTTCTTTCATTTAATATTTCTGAGAATAACTAATTAATGTGACCATTATCTTTTGGCATTTCATTACATGACAGAAAGAGGACATTCAACTCCATATCTATAGTTCTCTTAAGCATGGATTTCAAATTTCAGCATTTCGTAATGAGCGGATCGAGGGGGGTTCAAATGGAACTTCCTACTCGTAAAGTTGTAGATATTATGGAGTCTTTGGTGTTGCATTCTTGTTTATACATTGTTTCAATTCTCATGATTTGAAGGCCATCTTAGCCTTTTTATGAGTTCATTTGTTAGAATTTTAGAACTTATACCCTAAGCCTTAATTGTTATAAGGTGGAGATTCTGGAAATAGATTGCACAAAACAAACAAAATTTTAAGTATGTGGGTACCTACTTTGTTGAGTGGGACCATAGGTAGGATCATGACAAGTGTTATTAAAGAGCCATAGCTCTAGGGCTTGTTGTGCCAAACCTGTCTTTTTTCCTATTTTTGGTTCATTCCAGTTCATTTTATTTGAGTATTTACTATTGTTATAATTGATGTGTTCATCATGTTGTATTATTTATTTCATTTGCTTAGGAAGTTGTGATAAATTAATTCTAATACTTATATGTTGGATTGATTTTATGGTACGAGGATGATTCCATTATTGGTCACCATTTATACAGGGAGAATTGGAAGATTGAGGTAAACAATAAGACTAGGGTAAATGTCATTTTTCCTTGCCAATGGGAAACCATAGCAACCAATTTTTATCAATTTCAAGCTATAGTGGTAAGTAATTTAGTATACATACATCTTATCCTGTTCTCAATTTTTATGATATCAATTACAATCAGAAGTTTGAATGTTTAGATTGTGAATAATTGTTTTGTTATACAATATATTTCATTTCATGAAGAAGAACAAACTTAAATGATAAATAAGTAAGTCGCTTCATAATGTTGAAGCCATTTTTTGGCATGCCATATGTAACCTTAGATGTTAATGCTTTGTTGCAACTATTTGTAAGACACTTGGTAATGAATACTTCTAACAACTAGGATAGCGGATCTCTGCTTAGGTTGAGTTCATAGTGAATGCATCTATTCAAGCCATCTCCCTCATCCTTACTGCCCTGAGCTAGCCCTAGCTATCCTGCCAACACTATCATAAGGCCTAAGGTGCCCTTAATGATGAAGTCTAGGCCTAATTTCACACCTTTTAATCCATATTTTGGAGGAGCTAGGAACTAAAATTTCTCTATCTAATAGTTTCCTCTATTAGATAAAGGACCTTTAGTTTGTATATCTTCTAAAACATGGATTAAAAGGTTTGAAATCAGGTCTAGAATTCACCATTAAGGGCACCTTAGGCCTTAAGATAGTGTTGGCAGGCTAGTCAGGGCCAGCTAAGGGCAGTGAGTGTCGTGGGAAATAAAGGACGAGGGAAATGGCTTGAAATGCATTCACTACTAAACTCATCCCAAGCAGAGATCCACTATCCTAGTTGTTATAAGTATTCATTACCAAGTGCCTTTCAAATAATTGCAGAAAAACATTAACATCTAAGGTTACATATGGCATGCCAAAAAATGGCTTCAACCACAAGGTTGAGCAAATCCTAGGTAAATCTTTCAAGAGATTGTGGACATGAGTCTTGGTTCCATTTCAGCCAAATCACGTGTATACAATTGTCTTCTATTCAAAAGAAAAATCAAGAAGAAACTCTAAATTTTGGCTTCTGTCTGTGTGATGTGGATTCTAATCCACAAATTTCACCCCTAGAGGAACTAGTCTAAGGAATGAAAAAAACTTTACAAACCTTAAACTGTGACTAGAGAAGGTCGTTACTTCAGTTGATGCTTCTATTTATTTACAGAAAAATCCATGAATGACCTTGCTGAAGCATCCATGCAAAATTCTTGACAATGTTACATACTGTAAGCCTTCTTTTACATTAATCTTTTTCCTTGGAAAGATTTCAATTAGAAATTAGTTCCATTATATGATTCAAGATACATGCAATCTCTTTTCTCCTCACTCTGGTTTTAATTCTGCATAAATATAAATTAGTTCCATTATTGATTCAAGGTACATGCAACCTCTTTTCCTCTCACTATGGTTTTAATTCTATATAAATATTCTAGGATGTTTTAGTCTGGCCAGTCCAAGAATTTGTATTTGTCCACCAGAAAGAGCTCCTAAAAGCTGACCACTTTTACTACGTACAAAACACGCATTGATATATAGACCATTTTTGTGGCTAGAAGGAGTGATGAACGCCACTTTAAATGTAACTTGGAATCTCCACCTCATTGTTTGAGTATTAGATATTCTTTGGAAAAAACATCGAACTAGTTTTACCGCTAATACAGGTGTTGGAGAATTGACATTCAGCCATGGAAACTTCACTTGTAAAATATTTTCATTATTTCTCTTATATAAGTTATTCATATGATATCAAATTTAAGGATATGTATTGTAATATACCCAAATTTCCACTTCGCAGATGCCTTGGATTAACACATTCATTGATTCAACAATTTATTGAGGGTACTAATATTTGCTCTGACACTTTTGAAAAAGGAGCAAGAGTAGTTGTTAGAGAGGAAAAACATTGTTTTTGGACAAGATGAATCCCCTACTTGGTTGAATCATAAATGAAAGATTATGAATCTTGGGGAGATTATTTCTTATTTTGGTAGGTCCTTCGGTAAATAGTTTTTTAGCTATTGACTATTGGAGATGGATAATAGAAAAGTTAAAAAAAAAATAAAAAATCAAGCTTGGAGTAATGTTGACCTACTGCCTTCCAAGAAGATTGCAATTGCTTCCAAGAGGATTGCAATTGTTGATAAATTTCAAGCAGTGGGTCAGATTGGTTTCTGTCTTTTTTCCTTCTCAAGTAGCCTATAAAATGCTAGAACAGGCACTCCAAAAAACTCTGTCTTTTTTTCTTCTCAAGTAGCCTATAAAATGATAGAATAGGTATTCCAAAAAATTTATTAGGCAAGCAAGGTGGGGTAAAAAAGATTGATACGGTGTCTCTAAGTTTTTTTTAATTTCACATTACCAAGTGATCAAGGGCGATTGGACATCCCCAACATTAGTAAACACATGTTTCCCATCGTCCTCTCAATTTGTGTAACATCTCTAAAAAATTTCCATTTTTTTTGGTATTCTGTCACACTTTGATATATTTTATGCCTGTAAAGATTTCCAATGTCCTAAGACATTTATGTGTGTATCTTTCTTTTTAAATTTAGCGTCATTTCTACATGCTTTAGAAGATATATAGTATCTCAAATTTCGATTGTGTTTCACTTTCTATATTATTCACTTTCTCGTTGGCTTCCATTCTCCCACTTCTATGGACGTTCCTTTCCACTTCTCAGTGCAATTGCTAGTTTTAAAATCAATGCCTATATATGCAATTTCAAGGACTACCATAACTCTGACATAACTCTTTAAAGGGTGCTAGCTCAATGGAAGAGCGTCTACTTTATAAGAAAGGGGTTGGTGGTTCGATTCCACAGTGTCCTAATATGAATTAATCAATGATATTGTAGTTTCTTTTTAATTAAACACTTTTAATATTGGTTTATTTCAATGGTGAGATATTTTCTAGATTCATTATTTTATTGTCTCTAATGAGACATAAGTGATGTTCTATTATCTTTGAATGTAATTTTTTATTGTCTCTAGAGAGACAATAGTTAGGATAAAAGATATTGTCTCTTTAAAGACAATATGTCTTTAATCCTAACTATTGTATCTAGAGAGACAAAAATGAAATTGTCTCTCGAGAGGCAAAAATTCTTGTGTTATATATTGTCTTTATAAAGACAATTTAATTTGAGACACCAATATTTTAAAACAATTTAATTCGAGACACCTACTTAAAGACAATATTTAAGACAATATACAAGCTTTCTTTTGTCTCAAGTTAAGACAATTTACCCAAAAATTGTCTTAAATATTGTCTTAAAACCCCCTTGTGTTATAGTGGTGGTCATTGCAGTGACTAAAGGAAGCTATTTGATGGTGCCCAGCCCAAACACCCCTTGCAATTATATGATAGGTAATATATTTTGGTGGTTTGACAAATATGTATGGAAATGATTTATGAAATCGTTATATAGTTTATTAAAGAAATCAATTGAATGGACACGCGTAAGAAGTCCACTGGTTATACTTTGCGTTTGGTGTGACAATTAATGAAAACTTTAATACAGTCCTTTCCTGGGTAAATGTAATTCTCGCTCGTCGCTAGACTTTTCTCCCGGTGTGTCGGCTCGTCAAGTCATTCTTCATTGTTAGCTGTGAGTTTGTTGCTGTGTTTTACAAGTCAAGATGTTCTGGTCATGCGTTGAATTGTGGTTCTATTTGTCTATCTCAGCATGCATGTGGTTACTCGTTCCTCGGTCCGTGGCTTGTGTTATTCCACCAAGCAGTGGTCTGGTGAGTTCTATGTCGGGAGTTGTTTTTGCTCTGTTACAACATCTTCAGGTGGTGCATGCAAATTTTGACAGTGGCATTCTTACTCCAGTTGGCTTCTCCAATGATGGCTTGTCCTTAGGTTAGTGTTATGGTTCCCTTCAGCTTCCAGCTCATGCTTCAGGTAAATTATCAGGTCCCTGTTTCAATTTCCAATGCCTTCTTCTTCATTTTTTAATCTGACTCGTCCCTTGCTTGTTATAGTCGATGGTTGCGGTTTTTGGGTTTGCTTTTCCTCGCTGCTACTATGTGCTCTCACGTATGGACATGTCCCTGGCTCATCCTCTGTATTTTCTTTCCTTCCAGTCGATGTTTTTTTTAACTTTGGTGTACGCTGTCCCCGCAGGTACTGAGGGCTTCAACAAGAGGGCTCGTCCAAGACTCTTTACGGCCTATCCAATAGGCTCTATCACTAGATGTCTGTTGAATACCTTTTATGACTCTGTCAATTATTTCCTTAGTCTGTGTCAGTTAGGCCTTTAAACCCTCGCCTAGGGTTTCACCATTCTTGCTCGGTGCTTGTCTTGTTGTGTTGATTAGTCAAACTTGGAACCTTCCTCCAGGGTTTGCAAACTATGGTCTTACGATTATACAACCTTTGGTACCTTGTTCGGTTGTAACTCGTTTTTTGGTAATTCTGGAAAGTTTGGTCAAAATTGGAAACCATATTCCAGGGTTTGCAGACTATGGTCTTGTGCTTGTATGGCCTTCGGTATGTTGTGCGGCTGGAACTCTCTTTGTGATTTTGGAAATGAAAAATGACATTTACGATATAATGTTACATAAATATGATTACCTGAGTTTTCTGTGACGCGTATTCGCCATTCCGTTGCTGTAGCTGCTATTATATATCGTTGGCTTATTTAATTAAGTTCTTTAGATTCGTTCTCCTAAACGTTGTTGATGTGTTATCGGTAGAATGATACTCTGCCTCGTTTTCTTAGCCGGTAATGGCTTTGCTAGTAACTGTGGTTTCTATCTCGTAGCTGCAACCTTCTTTGTTTGGGACTGTTCTTAATGCAATTAAATAAAATGTTTGTTTCTCTTGGTTAACACAATCGAAAAGATTTGATTTATAGAAGCTGTAGAAAATGGTTATTCATGCATAGATTATCCTCAATTAGATTTCTTAACAAATAGAAATAACATACAGATGGAGAGCTGCTTGGATTTCTTCTGTTAATATTTTTTATTAGAGTGTGAGTGATCTTCAGCTGAACCCCTCTTTTCTCTTGCTCCCTTACATTTATAGCTACTTAGTTCCAGATAATGAAACTGTATGCTTGTTCTTCCAGTTGAGTTTTTACAGTTATATGGTTATTAATCAGTTGCTCTATGCTACGTCAAGATTTGTTTTTCAGTACATATGTCTTTTCTTTTCCTACTAAAACAAAAAGATAACCCTAATTTGCTAACAATAGACAACACCAAATCCTAACTATGTAACCGTTTTTAACTAAATGAGAGTAAACAAAAGTAACAATCCTACCTAATTTCCTGTTGACCATTATAATAAAAAAAAAAACTACAAAAAGTAAATTCACTCTCCTTTGGCCTGGCTGAGACTTCACCTAGTCATGGTGAGATAGATGCCATTGCATCAGGTTCTCGTGCCAAAAAGAAATCATGGCTCCAGTCCATGAGCTTCTCGACCGAAGTACCTGTATGTTCGATCTTCCTGGCATCAAGCCACGAACTGTCCTCAATTGGACAGTTCCTCCACTTGACCAGGTACTGTAAGTACTCCTTTCGCTGAGTTCGTTTCAACACCTGAGTGTCAAGAATTCTCTCGATATCAGGAGGTGGAACGTAAGGAATCTGTCTCTTCCAAGCTTCTCCTTCATCCTGAGTGCCTTGTGTGGGTCACATGGTTCCTTCATCTTTCTTCTCTTTTGGGTCAGCTGTATAGGGAAACAATTCTGGTACATTAAAAAAGGTGAAATGCCTATTCCTGGTGGCAACTGGATCTCATAGGCATTTGATGAAAACTTCCGAAGAATTTTTCAAGGTCCTATTTTCTTGTACTTCAACTTATCGTACGTACCTTTAGGAAAACGTTCCTTGCACAAATGTGTGAGGACTTCATCTCCTAATTTGTATTGTACCTCCTTTCTCCACAAGTTTTCTTGTTTTTTGTACTTTAAACTGTTATCTTGCAACTTAAGTTTCACCTGTTCATGCAAATCCCTCATCCTGTTAGCGAAATCTTCTCCGTCCGCGCTTCACCATTCTTGTAGCCCAAGATCTCGCAATTCATGCACTGCGTGAGGATGTATGTCGTATAGGATTTGGAAAGGGTTCAAGCCTATGCTGCAGTTAGGTGAATTGTTGTAAGCAAATTCTGCCTGCGCCAGCACTCAATCCCACATCCGCGAGTTCTCTCCCACTAGACTTCGTAGTAGATTCCCTAAGCTCCTATTTACAACTTCTATCTATCCATCCGTCTGAGTGTGGTAAGAAAAAATGTAACTCAGCTGAGCATTCATCTTCTTCCATAAGGTACGCCAAAAATGTCCTGTGAATTTCACGTCCCTATCTGACAGGATGGATTTGGGTAATCCATGTACCCTGACAATCTCGTCAAAAAACAAGTGGGCCACATGGGTGGCATCACTAATTTTCCTGCAAGGAATAAAATGTGTCATTTTCAAAAATCTATCCACCACTACCATTATCGAGTCGCATCCTCGCTGTGTCGTAGGTAGGCCTAAGATGAAGTCCAAGCTGACAGAGTACCATGGTCTACTTGGAACAGGTAACGGCGTATACAGTCCTACGTTTTGGTTGTGCCCCTTTGCTTATTGGCACACCTTGCATCTAGCTACGAATCATTGCACATCTCTCTGCATCCTTGGCCAAAAATAAAAGTGTTTGAGCTGCTCGAGTGTTTTATCCACGCCGAAATGTCCAGCCAAACCTCCACTATGCTTTTCTCGAATAATTTTCTCCCTCATCGAGCAGTCTGGTATGCACAGTTGTCTGCCCTTGAACAAGAATTTCTCCTGTAAACTATAGCCTAACCAAGGGCTATTATTCCTCACCAAGGGGTTCTGGCATGCCTCATAGGCCTCCTTAAAGTTTGCATCTACCTAGTGCAAATCCCGTAAGTGCTCAAACCCCACCAACTGCACAATGCTTTCCTGCAGAAGTAGAGCTTTCCTACTCAGCGCATCTGCTACTTTATTATCTTGCCCTCTAACGTGTTTCAATAAGAAATTAAATCTCTGTAGGTACTCCACCCATTTGGCATGCTTGTGGTTCAATTTGTACTGCTACATTATGTACTGTAATGCAGAGTTATCTGAAAACATCACGAACTCATTTCCTAACAAGTAGTGCCTCTAGTGTTTTAGTGCCTGTATGACCACATAAAACTCCTTATCATATGATGAGTATTTCTGTCTACTCTAATTCATATTTTCACTAAAAAATGTTACAGGCTTATCCTATTGACTGAGAGTAGCTCCAGTTGCTGCCCTGTTGGCATCACAACAAACTTGAAATAACCTCTGGAAATCTGGTAACCTCAGGATCGACCTTTCAGTAATATTTTTCTTTAACAACT
>APFE031403666.1:0-13680 GCA_000404065.3 Pinus taeda
GATAGATGAATTCAGAGCTAAAATGGCTATTTTACAGGACAAAGGACTGCCAAGCCTAGTGACTGGCACAGGACAACTACTGTCATATAATCAGTATATGACAAGGATCAACAATTATGTTGAAAACCAGATCACAGCATCCAGCAGTTCCACAGAAGAAGTAGGGCCTCCCTCTGGGCAAACCCTCTATGACAAGCTGGAGAATTTGTTCTTTATTGAACATGAAATAAATCATCTGTTCGAAGTCCCTCCTAACTTTTATAGACATACAGAGGCAGATGAGACGGTGGTTAAAATGAGGAGACATCAGCTACCCCCAGCTGATTGGTGGAAAGCAATGTTGGAGATTTTTCCTAGATAATTCCACTTTGTTTTTTGCCTTTTTGGAGAAAGATCAGCATACAGGTCAGCAGACAGGTCAGCAGGCAGATCAGCATACATGTACAACAAACAGCATACAGATGACTCAGCAATCCACCCAAATAGCAGGCCTAAAGTTAACGCAGGATTAAAAGTAGTGCTACGACCTACTTTCCAGAGCCATAAAGTAAAATCTGTCTGACAGAAGAATGTCGGCTACCTCAGCATTAAAAGCTATATTTATGTTGTCATTTACTTTTTGTAAGAGAGTTGGTGGTGCAATTTATTGCACCATAACTTTCCACTAAGATATTTTATACCCTATTTTTGTATATATATCCCCTCAGATAATGCATTGAGGGTCGGTGGTAATACAATTCTTCCTGAAGAGCTCTGTTGTATACTGAAGACTTTTTTATAATAAAAATTGCTTATGGAGATTTCTGGTTCCAACACTGTCTGAAGATGGATATGTAAAGCTCTGTTTTTGTTGCAGAATTCCTGTGTCATGTGCTGAATCAATAAGTTTCTCTTACCAGTGTATGTGTTTCCTGTTTATTCCATAACTCATATGTTTTCATAATCTTAGTAAATAGAGAAAAAGAATAGCCTAGGATTTGTTTCAAACACTGTATGTTCAATCTCTATTTCTAAATATGTTTTCTGCTGGATTAGCCATGGATATGAATTCTTAATTGCTCATGTCTAAACTTGTCCTAACATGGTAAATACTGTTTAAGAATTCTTAATTGCTCTTAAGAAATACATTCATGTTTTTCATTAGCATAGTGAAAGATTCTTAACTGCCTTTCACTCACTAAATCCCCAATTTCACCAACAAATCTGATAAATTGTTTCACAAATGCCTAACTTGCTCTGCAGCAACACTCTGTCTTCACAAATCCACTTTCAAAGGCACAAATACTTCAACTCCATTGCCCAATGGAACAAAATGTCCTGTAAATCTATACCTCAGTTCTATATGAATTCATCAACCCACCAAATTCAACACAAACAGTGCATCATAACTAGCCTAAAACATTCATCAAACAAAGCTAAAATATAAAGAGAGAGCCCTCTCTAGTTGCAGGTAGGCTAGGACCTGTAGCTACAAGATTGGTCAGTGGTTACCTCGGCCGTATTCCCTTTAGGAAGCAGGGAACAACCTGAGTGTTAACATCAATGGCGACTCCACTGGGGACTTAGGTTAAATACCAAGTAAAAAGAAATGAACTTCCTGTTTAAAAGTATTATCATAGGGTGTTAAGGAAAGAAAACTCAGAAGCTGGCTCCAAAGAAGAAATCTCGTTTCACTAGGTCCAACCCTGACCCTAATCCCCCAACTATCTTTGAAAACCCCAATTTAATCCCCAAAATCTTAAAGAAACAAGAACAGCTAAGAGAGCTCTCAGATTCAGATACTAAACCAAATCAGCAGAGCTACATTCCCACTCATGTCAAACCAGTAGTTCATCCTCACCCTACCCCAGCATATCCTAGCTCTTCATCCACCTCCCAAGGTAGCTTCCCCACTCCCCCATCCCGTGCACACCTCACTCTTGTTATCCCTGTTATCCCTGTTGTCCCAGTTGTCCCACTCCTTCTTGGTATCCCTTTTATCCTTACCAATATGGCTAGATATGCTCCTTTAGTCCTGCCTGCAAACTCAGGGGCAATGCCCCAAGACTATCAAGGAAAAATCACTTACTTTGATGGAACTGGCACTTATACTGCCCAACAACACACTAAGAGGATGCAGGACTATTTTGAGAACTATGAGATTGATGATGAAGATGTAAGAATGAAAGTGTTTGTGCAAAGTTTGACAGGGGATGTAAGGAATTGGTTCAGGTCTCTGGCTACAAATTCTATAGTCAATCCTAATTCCTTATACCTAAGTTTTTTAAACAGGTGGGAAAAGAAGAAAGACCCCCTTCACATACTAACAGAGTATGATAATCTGGAGAGGGGCCCACAAGAGACAGTTCAAGACTACTGTGCTAGGTTCAACAATGTATATAATGCTATCCCTCAAAACCTGAGACCTCCTCCTGATCTAGCCTTGATCAAATTTCCTGATGGATTTGACCCAGACATGGCATATCAACTAAGAGAAAGAGCACCTCCAAGTCTTGCAGACATGCAGAATATAGTTGTAAGTGTAGAGGCAAACCTGATTGCCAAGAGAACCAGAGCAAAAAATGGGAGGAGAATAACTTTCAAAGAAGAACCCTCAACCTTTGATCAAAAGCTAGATGCAATCATGAAGGGTATGGAGAGGTTGGGAGATAGAGTTGAGACCATGGAGAGAAAGTCCCCTTGGGAAGGACAAACAAGCAATACTACAAGGAATCCAAATCTTAGGAAAAACCAAAACCCAAATGCTGGGAGAACTAGTCATGATCAGAACATCAGACCTCCATTTCAAGAGAATTATGCAGAGGCCTGAACCACTAGTGAACAAATAGAGGATCCCCACATCAACTTAATGGGTTTGGATGGTGAAGAACAAGTATTCTTGACACAAGATGATCAACAAACCCAAGATTGTCAACAAGCCCAAGATTACAAACAATTCCAGGCAAAATCAGGTGAGCATTTGATTTTAGAGAAGGGTATGACACAGCAGTCTATGAAGTACACAAACAGTACAAGCTAAGAAGTAGAACCATAGATGTACCTGAGAATACCAAACAAGCAAACAACAAACAGCCCAATAAATCCAATGACAAAGCTGTCTTAACAGAGTCCTCAGATAAAAAACCCCAAAAAGAGGTTACAGTGGAAGATGTATTTGAAATACAACCTCCAGTAAAACCTACATCCAAACCACTTCTTCCAACAAATATTTTGGGCAAACCTTTAGAAAACACAGCTAACCCAAAGTTATCCCAAAACAATATGCCTGAGCAGGACATGCTCACCCAAAATTCAGCAGAAAAGGAAAAATTTGTTGCTCATAATATAAAAATTCAGATGGTAAAACCCTTCAATCTTGAAACAGAAATTGGCAAACTGAAAATTGCAATCCCTCTGTCTGAACTAGCCAAGCATGAGGTCTTCAGACAACAAATTAATAGATCATTGCAAGTACCAGAAAATAAGGATGCAGTTAACATTCTGGATGACCAACCAGAACTGATTTTTGGCTCAGAAGTCAATGGAAAATCAGGGGATGGAGGAACTCCTCCATTCTATGTAAACCTAAACATTCATGACAAAGTATTACACAATGCCATGTTTGACTCAGGGGCCTCTCATAACCTCATGCCTAAGTCAGTAATGGAGAAACTTGGTCTAGACATCACCAGACCCTATAAAGATTTATTTTCATTTGATTCCAGCCAGGTTAGATGCTTAGGCCTAATCAAGGACCTCTGTGTGTCCCTAATCCAATATCTAGCAAAAACAATCCTGATGGATGTAGTAGTGGCAGACATTCCACCTAAATATGGTATGCTCCTATCAAGATCTCGGGGTGCCAAACTCGAAGGATCTTTGCAACTAGACATGTCATATGCCACAATTTCAGTCTTCGGCCAGCCAAAGAGACTGTACAGAGAGACACTCATGAAATATGTGGTCAGCAGCCAAGATAAACCCCAAAATTTCCCAATCTACTCCATCCATTCAGATATGGACTCCTTCATACTATACAATGTTGATATGTGCCCCAAAGCTGAGCTCAAGCTCCTGGAGACAAAGGAAACCAGGCCTGTCAATGAAATATCCATTATTATTGAACAACAGATCACTGATCTCATTAAAACAGCAGAGTCTACTGACAAGTCACAAGAATTACCAAAACTAGACTTGCCCATTGAACAAACCTGCAAATCAATTGAGACTGAACAGGTCTGTAAATCAATTGAGACCAATGATGACCAAGAAACCTGGTGGTATTTAGAATTTGATGGGTCAGTAAATAAGCTTGGAGCAGGAGCAGGGGTATGGATACACAATACTCAAAATGAACATGCTCTAGGTCATGCCTATAGGCTTAACTTCAGATGCACAAATAACATGGCAGAATATGAAGCCCTCCTACTAGGTCTCAAACTGATAAAGAATCTAGGAGTGACCAAAGTCTCCATATTGGGGGATTCATACCTCATTATCCAACAGATAAAGGGAAACTTTGTTACAAATAATCCCAGGCTAAGGTCTTATAGGTTGGCTGTAACGGATTTGCTCAACAACTTCCTAGAATATCAGCTCACCAAAATACCTAGGAACCACAACTTACATGCTCATAGTCTGGCAACCTTTGCAAGTACCTGTAAGCTTCCTTTTGGGCCTAACCACCAATTCACTGCTGAAATCAAACATAGGTCCTCTGTTCCAGACAATGTAAATAATTGGCAAGTATTTGAGAATGACACTCAGATAAATAATTTTTTAACCATGAGGGAGGAATTCTCAAACTTAAACATTGACACAAGCATTAAGGAGGATCAAAACCAAAAGGATGAACTAAACACCAGTATATCAGCTGAAACAGCAGATAGGATATTACATCCTACAACCTTTGACCCTGCCAATTTGCAGAAGCTAAAGATAGCAGATCTGGATGAAATTAATGAGGAAGAAACAGAAGTAATTCAGTTAAAGGACAATTTCTTGCCTACAGTTCTTGCTCCTTTAGAAGACATCTTTGATTCAAATGATCTTTCTAAAAAACCAAAGATGCAGCCCATTAATGTAGAAATAGAGGAGTGTAACATTGGGACCACTAAAAATCCCAAAATGATCAAGCTCTCTAGAACCCTACCCCCTGATAAGAAGCCAAAATATATCAAACTGTTCAAAGAGTTTCAGGATGTATTTGCCTGGAGATATGAGGACCTTAAGTCCTATGATACTACAGTAATCCAGCACACAATACCCCTGAAAGAAAACCAAAAACCCTTTAAACAGAAGCTGAGAAGAGTCAATCTAGTACTTCTTCCCTTAATAGAGAAGGAAGTAAAACGAATATATGAAGCTGGGATAATTTCTCCCATAAGGTTTTCTGAATGGATTTATAACCTTGTACCAACAAGAAAGAAAACAAGGGAGATAAGACTCTGTGTGGATATGAGGAATTTAAACAAAGTCTCTCTCAAAGACCACTACCCCTTGCCAAAAATGGACCACATCTTGCAAAGGGTAGTGGGAGCTTCAAGGATTTCATTACTGCATGGCTTCTCAGGATTCAATCAAATCTTAGTCCACCCAGACGACCAAGATAAAACTGCCTTCACCACACCTTGGGGAATTTTCAAATATGTCAAAATGCCTTTTGGACTCAAGAATGCTGGAGCCACATTTCAAAGGGCAATGGATATAGCCTTTGCCAAAGAAATCCATGATTTCTTAGTCATCTACCTTGATGATCTGACAGCCTTCTCAAAATTAGACCAGGAGCATTTAAAACACCTCAGACAAGTGTTCTTAATTTGTAGAAAGTATGGCATTTATTTAAACCCAAAGAAATCACTATTTGGCCTGGAAGAAGGCAAACTCGTCGGTCACATAATTTCAAAAGATGGCATAAGAATTGACCCCGATAGGATTCAGCCTATCCTACAAGTCCCCCATCCAAGAAACATCAAGGAATTACAAGCCTTTCTGGGAAAGATTAATTTCCTAAGAATATTTATCCCCAACTTGGCTGAGCTGATAAGATTGTTGAACAATATGCTCAAGAAAGATGCCAAGGTCAAATGGACAATTGAGGCAAACAAGCCTTTGAAGAAATCAAGATAGCCCTGACAAAAACTCCTGTGCTTACAAGCCCTAGTTTTGATAGAGACTTTATAATCTTCTCCTTTGCCTCTGAAAACACAATTGTTGCTGTCCTACTGCAAAAGGATGACTTGGGATGTGAAAAACCTATTGCCTTTTTCAGTAGAGCCCTGAGGGATGCCCCACTCAAGTACAAAATCATGGAAAAACAAGCATATGCCCTGGTAAAGGCCATCAAGGATTTCAGAGTTTACATTATGTACTCTCACATAATTGCATATGTGCCCAATACAGTAGTCAAAGATATCTTAACCCAAGAAGGAATGGAAGGCAAGAGGGGCAAATGGATTGCCAATATTTTGGAATATGATATAGAAATCAAACCAACAAAGCTTATAAAAGGACAAGGGCTAGCTAAGCTAATGACTGAGACTAACTTTGAAGCCCTTGACATAAATGAACTGGATAACGAATAGGAGATATCGACTCCACAGATCAATCAAGCCTTTCTAGAATCACCTTGGTATGCTGACATATGTTTTGTATTATTAAACTTGCAAGCTCCTCCAAGGTTATCCAGAACCAAGAACAGATTTCTAAAACTGAAGGCTGCAAAATTTTGTATCATAGACAATGTGTTGTTTTGGAAAAATCATGAAGGTGTTCTACTCAACTGCCTGACTTCAGATGAAGCTGGTAAGGTCCTCAAAGAATTTCATGCAGGAGACTGTGGAGGACACTTATACTGGAAATCCACAGCTGACAAAATCCTAAGGGCTGGATTTTATTGGCCCTCCCTGTTTACTGATGCAAAAAAGTTTGTAATGTCATGTCATAAATGTCAGATCTTTGAAGGGAAGAAGAAGTTGCTTCCCTTGCCCCTCAGGCCCATTTCAACTGAAAAACCATTTCAACAATGGGGTTTAGATTTAATTGGAGAAATACACCCTTCATCCTCAGGCCAGCATAGATGGATCCTGACAGCTACTGATTACTTCACCAAGTGGATAGAGGCTATACCTCGTAGACAAGAAAATGATTCAATTATCATACAATTCCTAGAAACCAATATCCTGTCCAGATTTGGCTGCCCAGAGAAAATCATAACAGATAATGCAACTGCCTTTAAATCCAAGAAAATAATCAGCTTCTGTCACAAATATCATATCACCCTAGGTCACTCAATAACCTATTACCCTCAAGGCAATGGCCTAGCCGAGTCCTCCAATAAAAGCCTGATCAACATCATTAAAAAGGTCCTGGAGGAGAACAAAAAGAATTGGCATAAAAAGTTGGTGAATGCACTATGGGCAGATAGATTGACCACAAAAAGATCTATTGGTACTAGCCCATATGAATTGGTATATGGCCTAGAAGTTGTGTTCCCATCCTCCCTTGGGATCCCTGTAATCAAATTGCTACAAGAAATACAGGCTGAACCCAACGATATCCAGAGAAGGATCAATCAGACAATCCACTTACAACAAACAAGGGAAGAAGTGTATCATAGGACCCAAGTTCTACAGGAAAAGCTCAAAAAGGTGTTTGACAAAAGAACAAAGGCTGAGGACTTTTTTATAGGTAACAAAGTACTGAAATGGGACTCTAGGAGGAAAGACAAAGGAAAGCATGGCAAGTTTGACTTTCTGTGGAAAGGGCCATTCACAATTCAAGCTGTACAAGGTAACAATACCTTCTTTCTCAAGAGTCTAGATGAGTCAAACAATGATGAAGGCCCAGTGAATGGGAGAATGCTCAAGCACTACCATGATAATAAGCATAGGATGGCCCCATATTGTACATAAAGGTCTATATTTTCAAGTACTTTTTTCCTTTTTTCAGTAGATATATAGAAGAGAAACTACAACAGATTTTGAAGAAAGATCAGCAAAACCGCATCAAGATGACATAGATGCTGGAGTGTTACGCTGAATTTTGTCACCTTGACTATCTGCAGTTTATGTGGCCTCATCAATAGCCACATTGTCCTCTTTGTCAAGCCCCATACCTCTGCTCTTCATGTCAAAACTTCAAAGAGAGAGAAAGTCACTTGAAAACATGTTTATCTCTGGGTACGCAGGTTCTCTCTACCTTTCCTGCGTGTGCGCACTGCAAATACACAATACCTGCGTACTTGTACGCTCTGTAAGCTAAAGGTTGGGTGCGTACCTCTGTAAAGGTCAAAAGGCGCAAGTTTCATCTTTAAAAAGTTACTTGTGGTCACTTCTAGAGCCTTCTAGAAGAGTTTTTGACGTGTATTGAGCGCCTCCAGATGGTTCATGCACCCCTATGATAGAGGAGCTTATCCGATCAAGAGAGGAGCTACCCCATCCAAAAGAGGGAGTATCCCATTGATGTTGGAACTGAATAACCTCCTCTAGAATACTATAAATACAGGCATTGGGCCAGAGGAGGGGAGGTTGAAAGCTGAACATTCTAAAGGGTAAATGCTGCTGGAATTAGGACTTCCATTGTTGACTTGTGAAGAGAGATCACTATCCTTCCTTGTTGCCATATTGCGAGTGAGTGAGCTTGTCAAAGTAGAGGAAATCTCTTGTTGGACCCTGGGAGGAGCTCGCACAACACCAAGGCTCAGGTTGTAATGGTTCCTTTTTTGTTTCCTTAATACAAATAAGTCCATTCTTCTCAATGATTTGTTGTTAATGAATTATTTCATGTACTCCTTGGTCTATGTGATGAATATGCTTTGTATTATGAAATATTCAGGTGTTATGTATCGTTTGCTTTGTTAGTGTATGCAGGTCTTAAAGTGAAGGAGGAGCTCATCTGGAACAACAAGGCTGGACTGCTACAACAAGTGTTGGACCTAAGGTAAGATCGGAAAACACTTGGTCTCTCATAGAATAATGTGTATTTAGAGAAGGATTGCTCTTGTTTGGTTTGTTTGTCACTAGAGAGTCTTAGACTCCTAGGGAGGTTAGATTTGTCCGCAAATATAACTCTTTCCGCATGACAAGACCAAATCCACATGGGAGGACAACACTTTTTTGAAGGAGAGGGGCATGTTGGGTCCCTATAATACTAGTGATTACCCCATTACTATGGTAGTTGTACCCCTTATTAATATTGTTGTGCCCCTATTGCCCCAATATTGTTATTACTGTGCCCCATAGAATCCCTCTATTGTTATTTTTGTGGCTTTATATTATTATTGTTAGGTCGGCTGGGTTATGACTGAGTTGGCCAAAGCTGAAACATGTATATCCATGGGGTAAGTGGGGAAGCTGAACTAACCCACACAATGATTCAATACTCCAAGAAATACCAAGGCCCTATGCTAGCAATGAAGAAAAACAGAGAAGTTGTAGTTCTACTAGTGTTTCACCAAGTGTTGTAGCGGCTACAACCACCCTCCAAAATTTTGGCCTGCACCTAATTTCGGAGCCTCCCTTGAGAGTTTCACATGACACATACACACAGTCGAGTTCACTCCATGAACTCATGTGAGTCTTAGCATTCACCTTGCTTGTTCATTTCGCAAAGTCTTGCATGTTGATTTCAAAGCCATGCTTGCAACCATGTTCTGATTATTCCCAAAGTCCTCGCTTCATGTGTACTTGTTGTGTTCACTATGAAAGAATTTGTCACACTCACACATGGAGTCACATCCATTGTCGCACAAGCATCATCATGGCCAATGAACAATAAATCACGAGTGTCACACTTGTCACTTGCACCATTGGTTAGTCATGTTAAACATGTGTGTCACGTTGGCTTGAGTCATCTCGTCGTCGAGTCATGTTGGCGTGTGTTTTTAATATCACATTTGCATCTTTCACTCTTTCACACACTTAGTCATTTTGCTGAAGTTCTGATGACCGGACTTCCCTCTGACAATTGAACCATCACCCCACCATTGGATCATTCAACTTTCACCCAGAACAGTGCAGAAGCACCAAGCAAGTCTTTTCAAGTAGCGATGCCCGTAAGAAATTCAATCAACCTTCATGCTCGCCACCCAGAGAGTTGGACCCAACAACCACCAAGGGACTGAATTCCCTCAAAAATTGTGTAGAGGCTGCTAATATTTCCCGCTCTACTGGCTGACGAAATTTCAAAGACAAGTCAAACAATTGCGTATTTTTCCCAGTTAGTCCTCCAAGATTCTACCGACTACTCATGCAAAAAATTATGCAGTTTTCATAAGCAGACCTTCTTCTTCCTAGCAGTCTTCTCAGCTCAGAAATTGCACAGAGATGATCCTCGGGCTAACCTCCCAGCCTCAGTTCATTTTCTCTCACCAACAGCTCCCAACAGCAGACTGACAGTTCCCTCCAGGAATTGCCAATTTCTGCTGCCAAGCTCCCGGAAGATGACTTCCAGTTTCCCTTGAAAATTGTGTAGTTTCTACTCTTAGTTACTCGACAACTAGCTACTAGTTCCGTCCAGGAATTGCACAGTTTTGGCTGCTAGACTCTTGGACAGTTCCTCCAAAAAACGACGCAATTTCTGCCTACTGATCCTCCATGCAACCCCGCCTGTTCCTCTAGAAAATTTCTTAAATTTTGCTATCAAGGCCTTGTTCCCCACTCATTCCAGAAAATGTCCAGATTATGTTTACCTTTCCTTCCTTCAACTTGGACTGTCTCTCCCAAAATTTGTACAGTTTTTCCTTCCACCCGAGCCAGACCTTGCGAACAGTCACTGTCCAATGAAATTTCCCATCTCTATCACCCAGTGACTATTGCACAATTTTCATCAGTAATGCTCAAATCCATCATATCGCCTCACAAAATTGCTACTTCTCCTGGTCACCCACATCTGAAATGATCATGCGTCATGGTAGACTAGGAGGTTTTTGGATTTGATGTTGTCTTGTCATGAGTGAATGCAGGGACAGGTACACTAACAAACATGGCACGCCGACGAATGTGACGAACGAATGGAGCACATGCAGAAGGACAGGTTCACCAATGGACGAACGAACGATGCATGTGAAGATATGTGCTCGCGAATGGATGATCATGCAAATATGTGTTTCTGGGTAGACGGATGAGCAAACATGAAAGATGTGCTCATGGACGGACGAATGGACGAACATGCACCTTTCGCAAACAAATGATCCTGTCAAGCCTTCCAACATACAATAAAGGAGCAACGTGCCAAAGCAACATCAAGCGAACCAATGACCATCGAAGACTCCGTGCACCTTACCATGCGGAGGAGAGGCTGTGACACACCATGAAGACATCCATCACCTAGTAGCAGTACAGTTTGACATGCACTCTAGCAACAACACAAATGATTGAGCATTGTCATGTTTAGTCATGTCATGAGTCATGTCGTCCACATATCTATTGTGGACCATTTTGTCAACCAATGGAATGTAACGTGGAAGTCCAAGAGACCCACTTATTGTACAAAGAGTCATGTAAATTTGAAAATTCATGAAAGTCAAACAGTCATGAGGGTAGTTGAACATCCACAAGGATCAGTTTCAACCTTGGCTATAAATTCCCCCTTATTTGTACATGCAAAGGACTTTTCACCTTAGCTCCTCCCACATGGCCAAGAGAGTCTATAATATTTCCTTTGAGGAGTAAATAATGGCTCCAACTTTCCTCACACGAGGTTAGTGATGTATGGTGTAACATTGTGTCTTCGAATTTTTTCTTAATTCATAAGCCTGCTAATAGGCCAACATGTTTTCATATATTTATTATAACTGTTGTAAGCCTAATCTTTAACACTTGTGATGCATGTTGTTTTAACCTGTGTTCTACATTTCAACTATTTCACTTGTTGTAATACATAATCTATTAATTGAAATGTGTTGTATATTTTGCTAATGTTATTTCACCCATGTAGACTAATCTCTTAGACATCAAACATACCTTTCACATAGAACTTGCTATAACAACCATTGTACTCACGTGGACTAAACCACTGAGTGTTATACATGTTATCTTCCCTTGTGTGTTGTGACTACCACATCTGTGTGGATTATTCTGCTAGAAGCTGCGCATGTCCTGTTGTGTTGTGTGTTCCAAGAAGAGTTGGGACTCCTCCCAACCAACTTGGGACTCACTCCCACCTTATCCCTCTACAGTGAAAGAACCATTGACACAAACGACACTTACGCTCACTAGGAATGCGAACCTCACTTCTCAAAGAGAAATCAGACCACTCTCTTATGCTGACAAGTAAGAGTTGAGGAAAATCCTTAAGATAATGGAAACCGGGTGATCGTACTGGATGGGACTCCCATGCAAATGGTGTGAGGTCTAATTGGGACTTCATACCGGGGTGATCCCCTGAATGTTGGTGGATCTAGCACCGTCAACACAATATTGACAAAATGAACCTCTCTCAATAAGGGAGTCATATCTAAACATGATCCCTTATAAAAGCCTCACCTAGTGACTATAATGTAATGTTTTTAATGATACTCATATGACCCAATCAAAGATAATGATGGTTGTATTTTAGTTAATGAAGGATTGTGCTGTTGGCATTATGTTTCTGGTGAGGTTATATGTTACAGATGTTGTACTTGATAGAAACACCCATGGCAAGGCTCTCAATATGATGAAAATTAAGAAGTACGCAGGAGAACAGTTCAGAAGAATGCGTACCCGTAGGTACGCCGTGCAGGGACCGCGGCCAGACATGCAGGTCAGCCGTTCAGGAGGTGCGTACCCCCAGTGCACTCATTTCAAGGTAGAGAAAAGCACATGTGGGGTTTCTTATGTATTTAGCCGACGATATTTGTGTTATTATGGTTTTGTCTCATGGTATTGATCCGTGATTTGAGGAAGAAGCTTGCCTATATAAAGCAAAGGAGATCATTTGGCTTGAGTATGCTTTTGGGTTGAATATCTTAAGATCTGAAATATTTGGGTTATTGTTTTAAAAAGCTTGATCTATATGAAAGTGAAGTGGAAAGTGAATATGTGAAGGGTGATCTCTCGAGCGCTTGATCAGATCTGGGCATCCGTCTAACTGTAGCACACTGGTGATCTGCAAATTCGGCCCTAATCTGATGTACGCGGGTGTTTAACGGTGCCTCTGCGTGGGTACGCAGAGCAGAAGAAGGCGAGCTGCGTGGGTACGTAGAGCAGAAGAAGGGTGACTGCATGGGTACGCAGTTCAGAAACAGGAGAACTGCATGGGTACGCAAAGAAACAGTGGTTCATGTGCATACGCACAGTAAAAGTACGCGGCGCGATAGAATTTTTGGGTGCGTACCTCTGTGGCAGTACGCGACGCGATAGTGCATCTGAGTGTGTACTGTACGCAGCACGACAGAAGAAGCAGTGCGTGGTCACGCGGTGCAGCAGAAGGAGCTCTACGGGTATACGCAGAGAAGCAGAGGGTGAAGTGCGTAGCGACGCAAGCCAGAGAAAGGAAAGTTGCGTATCTATCTCAGGACTATCTGTTGACTAAATTTTTCTGTTGTTAAGGTGTTCCGGGTTTAGTTCTGTTTTGTTGATTTGGTTACTGCTGTGAAATCTACATGTACTTGATGATCACTTGATGTTTATGGATCCAGTTTGAAAATTTATGAAAAGTGGTCCTTGAAAGAAAAGGAAATAGGGGGTTGTAGCTCCCTTCCAGGAGAGACTGGAAAAC